>PPOK02000089.1:0-33164 GCA_003708865.2 Kazachstania taianensis | reverse complement strand
AGACTTCTTCTTACGAAGGTAGGTAAAGTAATTTAATACTTCTTGAGTAAAACTAATAACTTAGGTTTGACTCTAAAACTGATAAGGGTTAAGCTACAAGGCCAATATTGTCATATGGGTCCTTGTTACAAAATGTCAGGTATCTGTTCGAGGAGAAATTTCAGAATATGTCACATGACGTTGCTATAACAACAGCTATTAGTCGGTAGGTGTCAGACAAGGTAATTAGCGAACGTGTTGGCGGATGCCCACGTTTTAGCATGAGTTATTATCGAACGTGTCGGCGGATGCCCATGTTCCTTGTGAGGGATTATCGAACGTGTCGGCGGATGCCCACGTTTTAGGATGAATTATTATCGAACGTGTTGGCGGGTGCCCACGTTCCATGCGAGGACTATCAAACGTGTTGGCGGATGCCCACGTCCCGTGTGAGTGATTAGTAAACGTGTCGGCGGGTGCCCACGTTCCGTATGAGAGATTATCGAACGTGTTGGCGGATGCCCACGTTCCGGATGAGTTATTATCGAACGTGTTGGCGGATGCCCACGTTTTAGGATGAGTAATTATAGAACGTGTTGGCGGATGCCCACGTACCGGATTAGTATTACCTAACGTGTTGGCGGATGCCCACGTTCTAGGATGAGTGATTATCGAACGTGTTGGCGGATGCCCCCGTTCGGATGAGTTATTATCGAACGTGTTGGCGGATGCCCACGTTCCGGATTAGTAATCATCGAACGTGCTGGCGAAGACCCACGTTCCGTGTGAGTTGGTCATGCCAACAATTGAAGTTGTACATTAAACAAGATTTAGGAAATTCTAAATGATATATAAACAGAGGAGTAATCTGTATAATTGGATTAAGAGATTCCTTGACTTTAGTTTACTTATAATTATATTTTTATATAAAAGATCACCAAATATATATCTGATTCTAGTGACTTAATCTTCCAATTCAAGTTACTTTATCCCAACTATCATTATTAGATTTATACCAAGACTCTTATCCAACAAAAATTTTAAAAATAGTTAGATATTTCAATAGTTACTAAGAATTTAAAGATATTGATCTAGCGTTCATAATCGAAAAGTTAGAAACCCAAATTTTCCCCTAAATGATATAACTGCAGAATGGTATTATATGACAAGAAGAAAGAAGTGAATATGCTGTAGAACTACGACAAAAAGATCATTTGTACAAATTTGAGAATTTACAAAGACACGATAGAGGGCTCATATTAACAATACAGGACATAATGACTAATTACTGGCCAAAACAGTATAATATAAGGGGGAAAGGGGAAATCGGTCATCAACTGACGTTGTTAGACAAGCTACGAGTTCATTCATTTTTATCATCACTTCTTGTATTATAGATCCTATAGAAAGAAAGGGAGACCTGTGCATTGGGTTATTTGTATATTAAGTTGTACATTAAATACCCCAGAATTTTTAATATTCAATTATATAATCCAAAATCTTATATACTTTTAAACTTTCAAAAAATATTAAAAATAAAATCAATTTGGAAGAATCCGAACAATCCAATATATAGCTTGTAATCCTTTTGAGGAGGGGTGTGGTATTTTCAAGTACCACAATTTTACGTCTTCTCGTACAAAAGGACAAAAGACGCAAGATGAAAAATTCGAGTATAAGATAGTCGAGAATCGCGATCTTTATGTACATTATATACCTTTCCATTCAGGAAAATATACAACCTTATAATTATAATTAATTTTATTATTAAGATCCGTCAATAAAAGACATCTTATATACCCCAAAGACTTAGAGTGTAGCGTAACGCAGCTTAAGTTCCAACCGTATCCAGTTTCATTGTAACTTTGATTTGGACTACGATTGCACAAGATATATACATCAATTTTAGAACCGGTATATTACTACAGGGGCTTGTTGGTGTTTCTATTTTAGAAGGGGTTTCTTAATAAAATAAAGTTGTCATTAAGGTAGTAGTTGATGCAATGAGAAGAATACCATTTAGATACACAACCTCAAATACTTCTTAAATTTAGAAAAGTCAGGTAAGAGGACAACCCAAATATACACAAAACTTTTAATTACTTATTGTTACTTAAGTTAACCTGTTATTTTTCGTCAATCATTTATTATTACGTGAGGTGAGATACCTGTTGGAAATGTAGCATAATATTATTTATTTTAATACACTGATCCGCACCTTCTATACAACTATGGGCACTAAGGTTGAACCTGATACTGGCAACTACAAACAATACCACACAGCAAAACTGTAACTGGGTCAAGTTATTAGTGAGAAAGTAGCGGGATTGTTTTACTAGTATAAGGTTAAAAGGATTTGATTGTCTCTGAAGTGACAATTATAATAAATACATTAAGGCCCTGGTTAATACTTTCTTTTAGATGCATCATTTTCAATCGAAATAGAATAAGCTCTTCAGAGAACTAAGGATTATTACCATGACTGGCCAGTTTGTTTTCCGCACATGTTGCTGCAAAACCCTTGGAATAATAAGTTTAACCAACTCAACTGATGTTGAGTATAATTTGAATAATAAATAAAATAATTTGTGCGAAAAAGTAAATGAATACAAGACATCCTCTGAATGGAGGTATAACACTCTTCTAGTACAAGGACACGGTATTACTTTTTGAAGGCAGATAAAGTAAAGTGATACTTTTTGAGCAACATTCATCAATAAGGCTTGAATTTGAGCCGATTAAGGTTAAGCAGTAAGACCAGTGTCATCATATTAGACCCTGTTACAAAATTTGTTAAGGCGGAATTCACAGTGAGTGGTATTTGCGGGCAGATTCTAGTAAATAGTATTGATCATATCAAAAATGTTAGCATCCTCCATTTTCACTATTAGAAATGCTAGAAGAATAACCACAACACCAATAAACTGTCGAAATATGCCATTAAATAAAGTCAATAGACACATTGTTTAACATAACAGTAGTAATACAATTGCAGGCATATCTTTATGGCTCAAAGAATAATAACGACGGTCCCAATTTCTTTTTCTTTTCAATAACAGCTTTACTGATTTTATAAATATTCTTGGATGATAGAGATAAGGTTTTTTATTTGAAGAGGTTCAAATTTTGCATATTCCTTAACCCTACGGAGTATAGTCATATAAACAGTTTAAATCTCGCTGTGTTTCTAATATCAATGATTTATAATTAGATCAATTTTGGATAACCCATATGATACGAGCTTTGATATAAAATGGCTCAAGTACGTAAAATAGTGCCTTTCTTTTATTGTTTCTAGAAGATATCACAAAACTTGTCTCCTACATTTAGTAATCTTGGTCCAATATTTCTAGTTCAACAGATAGCTGAAGGGGCCGCTGGTGAAAATTTCCATACTCAATAATATTTTTTTCAAACCTCACCTAACTTGGTAACATATAATTCACAATAATTCAAGTCATAGACCACTTCCGTGCATACATTGTCGCCTTGTAAAAGCCTTCTCTAACCTACTCGAACTGTGACAGCTCCAATTTGGCGACGGATAAAATCGACTAGTTTTAAGCAATTTACCCGGCCTGGAGGGCGAAATTTCCTTGGAAAAAAATTCTGCTAGAACACAAACTATTTTTAATCTGGAGATAGCTCTCTTTTTATTTCATCTGCTTAGAACCCATCATTTGCTTCTCGCTGAGAGGCCCACTCCTGGCCGTGAGGTATTGTAGTAGCTAGACGTTGTGTGACTACGGAGTCAATAAGGCTTCCTATATCCCCAAGGCGATGGAGATACTCGGTTGGAGCAGACTGTTGATATGCCATTTGCTTTAATAACATTTGTGTAGCTTACTGCTGTTGAGTTAGTAATTGGATTTGCTTTAGAAGCTGGCTCGTGTTATTTTCAGTCTGATCAGTTTGATCATTGACATAGTCAGGCAGTTCTGCATCAGGAGTGGAAGGAGTAGGAGGTGATGATGGTATTTCTCTGGAAGGAACGTAATTCTGATCAGATTCTGTGGATGACGGTAAGTCCGAGATAGCAGGTGAATTGTCAGAAGCTGCATATTTGGCAATGGATGGTGACGGTAAATATTTGACATGACTTGAGAATCCTCATTCACTGATCCGCTGGACCCGTGGGGAATGGAGAATGAATTGGAGGAGGTACGTCGAATCGATGCAGGTAAGCAGCACATAAAAGGGCTTCGGACCATAGTGATGGTGGAACATGATCCCCAATTAACAAGGTTTGCATTTTGGTTTGAAGAACACCGTGTGCCCGTTCCACATCACCATTCTGGGAGCTGGCGTGGGGAACAGTCAATTCGTGGGTGATACCACGTTCAGCAAAGAAGTCGTGGAGGACGTTGCTAGTAAATTCGCCACCGTTGTCCTTGCGGACATGACAGACTTTATAACCACCGTGGTTTGCGAAGTGTGTCTCAGTGCGACGAATCCAGTTCATCAACTCCATTGTAGCATGGGCTTTGGTTGGTAGTGGGATCACAGCGTAATATGAAGAGTATCTGTCGATTATAGTCAAAAAGTATTTGCTATCCATGTACTCGTTGTACCGGAACCCACCGCATACGTCTGCTTGGATAAGCTCTAGCGGAGCAGTAAGTTTGGAGTCAGATAAATGTCCCTTGGTAACTTTACCTTTGGATAGTGCACAAGTTTGACAGGATGGAGAAGTGGTGATGGGTAACTTTGGTAATGGGACCTTTTTAGCAAGCGTCTCGTAGACCGAACGACCTGGGTGGCCAAGACGAGCGTGCCAAATATCCCCTTGATCAGAAGATGGTGAGGGAGCAGCGGGTGAAGCTTCAATCAGCTGGGTGTTCAAGTCAACCGTCCACATAGCAGGAACGGCACTTGAAGTTAGTTCTAACTTGTAGAGACCGTTTTCAACCGTACCGATCTTGCGACAATCCTTGAAAAATGATTCAGGAGTCTTAGCGAAATATGCACTCGAGTCAGTGAAGATAACCTGCTGCTGGGTACGTGTGGTCAACTTGGAGATGGAGACAAGATTGCATGCCGCATCTGGAATGTACAGAGTGTTCTTCAAAGTGACATCTGCGATCTGAACATCACCTGTTCCACTTGTTGGAACCGAGTCAGCAATCCCTGCAACTCGAGGTCCCGGTTTCTCTTCCAGTGTTCGGAAGTGAGTTTTGTTGCGGCCAATGTGGGAGGAGCACCCACTGTCCAAGAACCAGGCGTCGGCCTCTAATTCTTCCGAGGTAGCAACAGACATCCAGCAAGTTGCATGTTTGGCATTTGGGAAATCTGCAGCAAATTGGCTGATTCAGTGGCCTGTCTAGTGCCTTTTGGACAATCGGATCTCCAGTGATTACCCTTACAATCTGGACATGGTGAAGGTGGTGAGTGGGAAGAACCCTTTTCGGTGTTGGGTGATTTTTTCTTCCGTGGGGCCTGAACAAAGGCAGCATGGGGCTGGACTTTCTTGGTTTGGTACCTTGTGAAATCATCAGTAAAGGCCTTGATAGAGAATGTGGTTAAGGTACCATATTTGTCTGTAAGTTTTTCAGATGTATACGGTGTTGCGTGTACTAGCATAAAGCTAGCTTTTGATAAGATGGGGTTTTCGAGGGCAGACATCAACCCTTGATAACATTTCTCAAAAGTTTCCTCATCTTTGGTGGTGAAGTGGTGAAGGTAATCTGAAACGAGATCAAAATTGAATTGAAAATTCATTTTCCCATATTTCTCCTCTAGTTGGAAGAGGATCTCTTTAGCGAAATCTTTAGACTTACCCTCTAATTCGTCATAAGCCTTTTCGACTTCAGCTCTAATGGGGGCCGAAGTACTGGTTCTTAACATTCCCAACAAAATTTTGTTGTACTTGTGGCGAGTAGTCTTTAGCGTCTCGGCATCGGAGATTTCCTTGTGGTTGTAGTCAGTGATGACATTTGATTCGGATTTGAGGTAAGAGTATAGTGGAGAGAAGGTGTTCTCAACCTCTTCTTTGAAACCTCTTCTCCATTTGGTGAAGTTGGCTGGGTCCTGGATAATCTGCATGAATGTCGCAGTGTCTTTGCCAGGGCTCATAACCTGTAACGATCTAACGTCGACGTTGAACTTGGTGAGGTCACTCATAATGATGGATAGATACAGTTAGGTGATAAGTGTATAATCTTATATTATGAGTGACCTCACCAATTTCAACACCGACGTTAGAGCTTTACATGGATTGTTCAGGTTTGTAAGAGTTTGGCCAAAGGTTAAGTTCAAACTAGTCATTATAACCTGTCTAAATTAGATCACTTTATAAGTTATTATAATAAATACTTTCTTCACTTCTCTATATAATATATACAGTATACACAATTAATAAACAAAGAAGCCATCAAATATGTATTCTTACGAAGAAAATTTTCTCAATCTGAAAATTCTCTAGAGTGACGTGCTCGAGAATTATATCACTCATTTATGTCGCAACATCTCCTCTCAAATGGTATTGCCCTTCTTAGTTAACATTTGCTCAGTCAAAAACTTATGTCGAGGACCAGCTAAGATCTTAGTAAAGATATCTGCTAAATGATTACCAGTCCCAAGTCCTCGGCTAGTAATAAATATTCACCAACAGGTTGCCAAATAAAGTGGAAACGACCTTGATATGTTTTGTCTTGGAGTGAAATATTGGAAATTTCAACAGTTTCAACGCAGACTCATTATCAACAAATAGTTTATGATGCTCTCTTTCAATATCTAGAATTTCTAACAACTCATCCAACCAAACTGTCCCCCTAACACCTTCATTAGCAGCAACATATTCTACCTCAGTGGAAGACAATGCCACACATGGTATTCTTTTTGACCACCAAGAAATGGGTGCACCAACATATTGAACTTGGTAACCATATGTATATTTAGCATCAGGTGCATCAGCATACGACGAATCTGAATATATAACAAACCTATCAATCTTGTTATCATGAATTCCTTAGTAGTTAGCAAATACGCCAAAATCCTCTTCGCTCTTTCCTAGTGTACCTCACGCGGAGCTGTCAAAAATCTTAACGGAAAAGATACTGAGTAAGCAATATCCGGACAACCAGTATTCGCTGCAAAGAGCAATGTCCCAATTAAGCTTTGATATTTTATAATATTAGCTAATTTGGGCGATGTATCAGCATGATAATCTATATGTTTCTGTAATGGAGTATATGTATTATAAAGATCTGTAAACCCCAGTTATTGAAGTTCCTTTCCAATGTAATCCTCCAAACTGAGTGTGATACTGTCATCACTTTGGCCTACATTCAAACCAACAAATTTGATAGCCAAGCCTAGATCCTTCATTTCATAACAATATGATAGGTGCTCTTTCATCTCACTAATTTCTCCATCATCCCCACTTGAAATTGGTAGATCATCAACATACAAGGCTATCAAACATAAACCGGCGTCAGAACGTCTAAAAAATAGTCCAAATTCAGAAGGGTGTTGCACAAAAGCAATTTCAGACACAGTCCATTTCCTGCGTTGATTCCATAATAATGGAGATTGCTTCAACTCATATAAGGTATTATGCAGCTTCCGTACCTTACCAGGTGCAAGGTCATTCCAGGTGGTTTGACAAAAGTTTCTTTATCGATAGGTAGATTCAAAAAGGCCCTAGTAACACCCTTTTGATGCACTTATAAGTTTTCTAGCAGATATAGCCCGTAGTATCCTAACCGATTCATAGCTAATCATTAGGGCAAAAGTTTCATCATAATTAATTCCCTCCTTTTGTCTAAACCCTTGCACGACTATTCTGGACTTGTAGAGACCAGAATCTTTATTGAACCCCCCTCTTGTTGGAAAGGCTTTCCTGTCTGATGATAGATCAACCAGATCAAATATATTACTCTGGATCAACGCACACATTTCTTTGTCACAAGCAGCTACCCAGTGGTCACCATCCTCTCTATTGATTACCTCCTTATGGGATCGTGGGATCCATGTATCCAAATTGACATGGGCAGCTAATGCAGTAGTTAATGGATTAATCGTATTATTACCAGTCAGTTTGATAATAAATAGCAAAAATGACCAGTGGCATCACCATACGGAATGATAGTATCAAAAACAGGAATCATAGAATCACCCACTACCAAACGATCGATTTCTTTAATATCTTCAGAAATACTCAACAAATTTAACTCCAGAATATCATCTTCTGGGACATCCTCAGATCCATCTTCGCTAGCATAAATTTGCTCCGTAGGTGGAGAAGATATTCCTGTTTCCTCTGGTTGTAGTGAGATTGGAATTAAAGCACCACTTTCAGCTGTTAGTTATAATGCTGGGCCTGCCTTTGGGGGATTTGGAGTAACCTCATAATGGGATGTTTAGCACCAATGTTACCACGATCTGGACCAATTAAAAAGACATCATCAGAGTCACTAGAACTTTCCTCCACCGCAGATGGAACTGGAAGTAACTGCTTCCTTTCAGGAGCAGTACCAAGATCAGCATTTATGATATTCAGCATAACCGACCATTACATCAGCAATAGCAACCGGAGTCAATTTACCATCAACCAGACCCGGAGGTAAAATGGCATAAGCAGCACAGCCAAACTGATCATAAGAGCAGATCACTTCTCAATGATAGGCACCGCCAAGATCTTGGTATAGAATAGACCTTTGTGGTCCCTTATATGATTCTGTAACCTTACATATTGGACCGGTGATAGTGTTAACCAAACCTGCTCCTTTCATTAAAGTTGACATCATTGAGGAACATTATTCGTGCTAGCTTTAAACTAATTGGTCTTCGTGTGGTATATATACAGTGAAGTGGAGAATGAGTTACAGGTTAGCAGTCCTTCTAGTCTATTATGGGCTCCCTTTGATTTCCATAGTATGAATAACAGCAGATAGAGTTAGGTCATCGATAGGAGTCATTTACCGACCACGTAGTGAATTTGGTGACCGAAATGAATAATATAACAATCCCACGTGTGTCCGGCAACTGTTCGCCATATCCATCTATACTGATACCATATTTCTCAATAGTATGAATAGGAACCATTAATTGGCTTTAGGTAGCTTCACCTCTTTTCCTTAGACAAGAACCCGATTTAGCATGTATTTTGGGATCTTACCTACGTCAATAATATAGTTACATGTCACATGTCACAGAGCCGGGTTATGAGTTTCTGCTAAAAAATTATAGGTGTGGTTGTCAAGACAACTGTAACCAAGAGTTACAGTTATCGGACAAGCGTTCGTTACCTAAGTTACTAGTGGCACATGATCATAAATACTTAACAAAATTTACATCATACTATCTTCTCTCGGTAAGCGCATACATTGTCATATTTTGATAGTAATTTAGAATAATATATTTTCTTAGGCAATCACATGATAAAATACTACTAAATTGTGGAACTTTTTTTAAAAAATGAGATAATAGCCGCTGAAAAATTAATTTCCGAACCAGTTATATGGTCTTACAATATCATTATTGACGAAACATTGAGGATGTATGGGTGTAATGTTTTTATATAGGTTGCTAAAATACATACTAACTTTTTGAAAGTCAACAATAGAACGAGGTCGAATGGTGACAATATGAGGGTATTATATTAGCTACCAAGAACGGGGAGAAGGACTTACTTAATGCTGTTGATTTTGGCACATGAATGCACTGGAAAATCCATTTATATCTTAACCCACGCACCGCATAATATGGTAAAAAATTAAACAACAATTGAATGTTAAAGAGTCACATGATAAATATCTCTTTGTAATAGCTAGTCAATATATAAAAGAGGTGGTACATTGGAACCTTATCAACTACACTCCAACTATGGGTGCGTGAGGCCCCAGTTATCAAAAGAAAAGGATGACTAATAAGAAGATACTCGTATCAACCCAAAAATATCTATCCTGCATGATCTGTCTAATTTGAAGACTGATGATAAATCTCCCTACACAAGCCTCCCCTAAATCGAGGAATATCATTCGATTTCAATATATTATAGATCAGATGCCATACCTAACCATCGTTGCTCCTCCCTAGGTGTTGCATTTATTCATCTGCTAGTTCACTAAATTCTGTCAGATATATTAGAAAATTGCTCATCGTACCATACAGTCTCTGTATGATACTCACACACTCTGTATAGTATATTCTACGACTGATAATAATGGGTCAACTATTGTGCTCTTTGACGCTTCGCATCAGCACCAGGATGAGACCCTATATTCTACAGGTGGATATTTGGTTAGTTTGTTAATGGGGCTATTACTTAGCCATCCAAGCAATAACTTCGAAATGTCTGGTACCATCCGACATTAGATATATTGTCGGGTGTAATATTGAAAGAGAGGTTATTTGGCCCCAGAATATGCAAGGGCGGGTGGGTGCGGTAAACCGGCGAAGCTTCAATCAGTCGGATATTCGAGTTTGAGTTAATCTTCCACATAGCATTATATGTATTGGGAGACAGTTCTAAGTTGTGGAGACAGCTGTCGACACTGTTGATCATGCAGCGGACCTTGAAGAAGAATCGGTAGTCTGAGCAATATACGGGCCAAAATCAGCAAAGATAATCTGACTCTTGGTACGTGTGGTTGACTTAGAAATGGTTAACAAATTGCCTGCAGTATCTGGGATGTACAGGGTGTTGCGCAATTTCACACATTTATATTGGATAACACATATCCTGCTGGTGGAACTAAGGCAGTAATGCCAGTAGTACGAGATCCTGGTTCCCCCTCAAGTGATTGGAAGGGACTCTGAGAGGGAAGATATGGGAAGAATATCCAATGTCAAAGACCTGGCGTTAGCTTCTAATTTTTGGAAAGGAGCTACTGCCATCTGGAGAGCTTTTATCAGCAGTAACTAAATCGGCTTTTGGAGAGCCGGTGACCAGGTTTGTTGATAAAGTGGCTTAGTTCAATACCTTAGGGTAGTCTAACTTTTATTGATTGCTATGCAGGCTGGGCATGAAAAAGGGTGGTGAAGAGGAAGAATGATTTTCAGTGTTGGGAGGTGTTTTCTTCCTGGAAGACTGAACAAATGCAAGCTGGGGAGGTTTCTCGGCTTGATTGCTTTCAAAATTAGACCTGAACTCTTCAAAGGCGCACTTGACTAAGGTACGATGGTTACGCATGATTTTATCATTACAATGAAGGGTGGCAGGCACTAACATGAAACTTTCATGGGATAAGATAGGTTAGTGACTGCAGATTTCGAACCTCTATGCTGTTTATTGAAGGTGCTACCATGTTCGGTAGAGTAGTGCTTAAGATAGTTGGAGACAAGCTTGAATTTGAAACTGATGGCCATTTTCCATATTCCACCCTGAGTTGGGAAACAATGTCCTTGGCGTAGTCCTCAGATTTGTTCATAAACTTGTAAAAGGTTGTTTCAATCTCCTTTCTAACAGGATCAGAAGATCAGGCACTCGGTATGTCAAATGGAAGTTCATTAAAACGTAACGGATAATTTTCAGAGCCTAGTCATCAGTGATTGATTAGTAGTTGTAGTCAGTGAGAGAATTTGTCTCCGAGTTGAGATATGAGTCAGTGGGACGAATGTGTTGTAAGCAACATGCCTTTAACCATCTCTTTGATTGTGAAATTGGTCTGATGGATAAGGTGAGTCCTGTTTTCAGTGTTTTGGCAGGGCTCATACCGGTAGAGCTCTAATACCAGTGCTAAACTTAGGCTACTGATATTGTAGGATGGATACAGTGAGGTGATCGATGTTGACGTAAAATCTTACACATCTATATATGAATTGTAGTATGACTAAACTATGTATCAAAAAAGAAAAAGTATAAAGACTTTTAAATACAAGGATATTTAATAACATAATAGATAGTATTAGTTCTAGTTTTCGGTTTAGCTACCCCTTTGGCTCAGATTTATAGCTGAACGTGTCATTTAAAAGCATCTTTAATTTATTCAGTTTTTATGTTACATTTTATATTTCTATAATGTAAGATATTTCCTTCGTTTAGTACTAAGTCAAGGTTGATATTCCCCTTGATCCTTTTTATAAGCAGTTTTTGTAAAGATAGTTGCTTGTCGGTTTTGGAAGTACGGTCACATTATCATCGTTGAGTTGTCCCATTTGTAATACTGTCTGATATCTGCTCCTTTTTGCTCTTTTCTCTTCCTCATGAAGTATGGTAGAGTCCTTTATTCCTCTCTCACACACCCTATTTAGTGGCCTGCTCCAAACCGTTTTTGAACCCATCTTCCTTTTCTTTTTGTATATGTTCTGGAGGGTTGGCCATACCCAGTTACCCATACAATATCACTTTTGGACGTTTCCGGTGGCTTAAAACTCCAATTATTTCTCGATCATCTATAAACTTCGGCGTTTTCCCAATAACTGTTAACTCGATGTGAATTTATGGATTGATGAAAAATGTTTTATGGCTTTCAGAGCAATGTTCTCTTGGACAAGTCTCCTAGGTCGTTAGTTGTATAGTTGCAAGGCCTTATACGTTCAGAAAAAATAAAACTCTAGATTATAGACTACGAAGAGGAACTTAGTTAAGTATATCCCACGTTTCCACCTAACATTTACTACCGACCTTTTTGTTAGAGGTCTAAGGTAGAACTAAATGATTGTATGATATTAATATAGACAGGTTATATCTAAGTTATAAGTTAAAGTCTTCCTCCTTGAATATAGGATATAAACAAGAGGGAAAAGGAATATGTATCCGAGATTACCTCTGGAGGATGCAGCAGCTTTATATATCAATCAGAGATGAGATGAGCAGATGTTCTAGAAAGTTCTATAGAAATCTGAAACGGGGTGCGTGACGAAAAGATGGATATCCGGATATTCGTGACAGAGCTGATAACAAAGTCTGTGCGGGTAAGTCTACGACTGTACGAAGCCGTCTAGTACTACCGATGACCGTCGTTAGAGTCTCAACGGAAATACTCTAACACTTTTATAGGAGGTGCAATAATTTAAAGGGATTAATAATTATCACACAATTAAACAAGAGGCTTAATCTTTAGAATATTCCGGAATAGTATCTGTTTCCAAAACATTAATTCTCTTGAATATGAATTACAAAATCAAAATTTCTCCAAATTTTACCCTGCTGGGAATGTGCCAAACACAGAACACAGTAAACAAGTGTAGAATATTTATTAATCGGTATTGTTGATTCTAATAGTTTCTGCTTTTATTTTTATTTTTATTTTATATAACCATTGTACTATTGGGATATCACAATCTCTTAACTGCACTTTATTTGAACCATGGCTTCTATTCAGAACAGCATATCCCCAATTACTAGAATTGGCATTCCTACAAATCTGGCAAATCAACTTTATTCGGTATGGAGAAACCATTAGAGGCCAAACTTCAACAGTTAAACATCCCTCTCAACAAGAATGGAAAGGCAATTAAGGCACCGGGTACCCCAGGTAAAAATATCACAGAGGATTACTATAGTACGTATGAACAAACCAATAAAAAAGATATCCCAATGGATACAAAGTGTGTTGTGCTAAAATGTTAATGTAATAGAACACATCAAATCTATATCTCTGTGCACACAACATATGATACCAGTTCCACTATTCTTTGCATCCTGTCGATAGCTTTATTATTTTTTATTTATTTAAATTTATTGGGGCCCACTAGAAAGGATAGCTTCAGATCCAATAACGAAAATGATATAAAATAAGAGACAAACATTGAGGAAAAGGATATGTTTGATAACTCTATTAGAGTAGTAGAATAGGCACCAATGTAGATTAGGAAAAGGGAAAATGAAACCAATTGGAAAGTTTATAATAAATTTGAGATTGTTGCCATGTCCTATATGTCTACCGATTTTTGACCTTCTGCACAGGCCAGTTTAAACAGTGGCCCTACAGTTTTGACCATTGCTATTGTTTTAACATCCTTTCCTGGAATGAAAAAAAAAAATTATCGTCCTTCCACTTGCGTATTCTTGTACAAAAGTAACCTAAGACGGTTTACAAGCACTTTTGTCATGAATATATATTTGGTATTAGTTACTAGGATATTCCCCGAATTTTTGATAAAAACAAAAACGCACAGGCTATGGGGTATGTAGGCTGTTCAATTTAACATGTTAAACGTGTAGAGCTCCAACGTCGGTGTTGAACTTAGTGGGGCCACTCATAATGTTGGATAGATACAAGTATGTGATAAGTGTATAATCGTATGATTAGAAGCCTTAATCTTATATTTATGAAATATACATAACTAAGTACCAAGTGTGGTGTAGATATTTAGAAGATGATTATTGGGAAATTTTTCCAATGTCCTGGTGAGGTTGGATTGCGTGGCTAGACGAAGTCATGCGACCAAGAAACATGTTATATCTCAACACTACGCAGTCTGATATCCCGCATCCTTATATTCTAGTGCATCATATTCAACAGCCCAATGTTCCCAAATCAGCTGAATCGCTGTGCTTGCCAATCCCATGGTACCTAGTGTAAACGTTTACACACGTTTGGTTATCGATCGCGTACATAACCTTGCTATATTGTCTGCTGCCTCTATATCTGTGATTCTGACGTCAAGGCACATATCTTCAAAAGCTAATTTATTCTCCTCTTCAGATGTTACTCAATAAGAAAATGCAAAAACCTTACCAATCGGCGATAAATCAAGAACAATAAATATTATATGTTAATTTTCAGCAAATGAAGGTGAACAACGATTAAAATCAGTTGTTATTTCACTGTATGTATAATTGCGTTCAAACTGGCTACTAGCATTTCTTAATGATAGAAAAAATATAGTCACATACCTTTGACCAAGTAACCTTTCATCCCACTCTTCCTCATATAAGATAGCTTGATGAGCTCTTAGTGACATACAAGATGTCTAACGTATTCAATGCACGGTATTATTGCTAAATTCCACAAAGGGGACAGACCCCATTCAGTAATATATTTTTTCTTTCTTAGCAGTATAATCTTGTTATACCAGCGTTTGATAACACTTGATATATAACTGGCGTTATTTCTTTGACTCACAATAGACAACGGAATCCTCCGAACAGCAACGAAGCACTTTAGACATTTCCACAATCTCTTGAAACAGTTACGTCAGTACAGAACAAAGGCTTGTAGCCTTAGTGGTAGATATATTCAGATGTATACTGCTTCAAATGGGAACAAAAGAGATTCTTGTAGTGTCTCTCATCAAATTTCGCCGTCTATTCGTATGAAAGAGAAGCTATGCCGTACGGTATACGGCAAAGCCAATTTCGGCTATTGGATATTTCCCTTCAATGTCCTCAATTTGTCTAATAAACTACTAATCTGAGGTGTGGTTTCCTCAGTTTCAACGCCTATATCTACTTCTTCCTTTAGCACATTCAGTTCCCTTGTACACTCATCCAGTTGACTATTTATATGCTTGAGTTTATTACTGAGTGTAATGCCAACATTATATAAGTTATTGATGAACATCTCTATTGTCAAAGAGTCTTTTTTCTGGAGTTCAACAAATTCGGTTAATTCTGTCTGTTGAAGATCGTCCACAATCGCATCCACCTTTTCAGAGATCTCTCTCACCCTTATATCATCTTCAGCCTCAATT
Organism: Kazachstania taianensis; assembly: GCA_003708865.2. Taxonomy (NCBI): domain Eukaryota; kingdom Fungi; phylum Ascomycota; class Saccharomycetes; order Saccharomycetales; family Saccharomycetaceae; genus Kazachstania; species Kazachstania taianensis. The sequence continues at coordinate 17,603 of PPOK02000089.1, read as the reverse complement.
AGCGAGTACCAACTTCTTATTGTTTCGCCATCGGCCTCAATATTGTTCGCCTTCAGCAATTCTTCAAATTCTCTAAATGATAACAAATTAGAGCATAACAGAGACGAGAAGTAGTTTTCGAGGATATTCTTGCTTGTCATGGCTTATCAGATACAGTATCTCACTATGATGGAGGTATACTCCATTTCTCACTCGAAAGTCAAGGCCTCAAAGACTCTATTTGGTTTTTGTGTTTCTCTCATCATACTATCTGAAATATCAAGAAATCTAAGCTGTAAATTCCGATATCTAGGGTTTGCCCCGTTGAAAGAGGTTTTTTTTTAAGCAAGGGCTAGACAATAGTGTGTGGGTGTTAAATAGTTGTTTTAAGGGTTGACTCGTTATTATCTGACGTTCCAAAGGAATTTATTAGGGTTTACTGTTTTTTGAAGATTCGTGGCAAAAAAACCCACACTTCAGCATTAGGGTTATTTTCCCTTTCAAATAAAAACCCCTTTCAAATTTGGCAATCTGATACTTATCGATGCTCTCAAAAATGGTCGACACCTCTCGGAGAAGGAAACTGGAATTTACAGATTTCGGAGTAGGTTCAGTACTGCATGATAATATGTTAATATTAGTGTGGTAAATAACTAGTTTCAAGAAGTAATCCAAATGGCTGTTTAGATTATTTTAAAGCCTGGCTGTGGTGTGTCGTCTACTACAGTTGTAACTAACTGAGAGCATATATGAAATTAGAACATAATATTCAATAAAGATTACCCAATCTTGTTTGTATTTCTATTAGGGGGGCTGTTTCTGGGGTAAAAACGATATAATTTTATCCATTCTTTCTCTCAGTGAATTATATATTATGTAAATGAAACTATACTGTATCTTTCACTATTATAGGGACTCTGAGGTTCAACATCCGATAAGCCTGGCCTTAATTATTATTAATATTATTAAGCACATGCAAGAGAATCCAATTCTGGAACCGAATATTCTTCGCCTATCCATTGAAACACCTCATATTTGGAGTTCAACGTTTTATTATTATGCATACAGTAACCCTCACCGCTTTCTGGCTTCAAGGCACCTGTTCTAGGGGATGGCAAAATGAAGATACATCTCTTTATCCTCGAATGTACTAAAGCCATAGCGCACATAGAGCACGGTTCATGTGTAGTGTAGACGTCGAAATTCAGGCATAAATACGAGCTCCCGGTCGACGATTCTTTAACCAACCCCTCCCTCTGCCTTTTAGCAACATCCTTAATCCCGTTCATGATGCTATGATCTAAAACAGAGGCTGTTTGTGAACACCTATTATCAGTATTTATCACTATATTGTCTTTGTCCTTAGGATCTATAAAGGCAGAAACAACTGGAAATTTGTTTCCATTCTGAGATTCTACCATTGCCTTATCTGAGATTATTGTCAATATCTTAGTAATGGCATCCATATCAAAAATGTAACTGTTCAATATCTGATCGTTGGGATTCCCATTCCAGGTTAGCGGCCAGAAGGCATTTGACCACTCAACAATTAGTTCTTTAGTAGACGGTCCTATCCTTGGAACCTGATGAATGTCCTTTAATTCCATGTAGTCTAAACCATAATCTGCTAATAACAAAACGAGATCACCTCTATTCTTGATATATTGTGTGGAGCAGACCGCTACACATAATCTTTTCCCATCATTAGACTTCCTAATTCGCTTAATATGCTGGAGTGACACCGGATCCTGGGCCTGTGTGTGCGTTCGTATGAATTCTATTGTTCTTCTCGAATCTGTGGGGTTGATATCGATTGTCCATATATTGATTAACTCTGGGATGTTGATATGCTTAAAATCCCTGATTTGAAGGAGCCTGTCTTCAACAGTGCATTTCTTATAGTCTATTTTGAGCGGGTTGGAGCATTTCTTGACCATTTGCGGTGTAGTTAACTGTGACAACAGTGCTTTAGATTGGGCATCTCATATGTAAATATCAAATCATCTCCAGTGATTTTTTTTCACTTTTTAATGCTAACTCTTGGAACGTCGAAAGAAGAATGCTCTGAGCGCAGTAAGGTAATAAGCACCCCTACCATACCAAACCATGCCTAGCCGATGAAATCAATTGAAGAATATTTTGGGATTGACCTTTTACCAGAGCATGGACGATCCTTTGGGGAAACAGAAACCCTCGATATAAATACCTCTCGATTGAAGAAACTCGTAACCACCCATTTCATAGTTGAAAACAGCCATAAGATCGACCCACCGGTACTAGTTGCCAATTTACATTATCTGGAAGTAATTGAGGAATGCATCATTTACTTATTGAAGAGAAAACTGTTTAACAATATTTTGACCTATGGATATCGTCTTGCTAATGGGGGTGACATCAACAAAACCCTTCACTGTCACTCCAACAATTCAAATGTCAACGAAATCAAAGGGCACACATGGGGTGTGCTTCATACTATTATAGGAACAATGAACTTTTCTCATCTACTCATCAATTGTACAATAATACAGATCGATGGTAACATATCTCGTCAATTACTTGGAAATAGGGGAAATCATACCCATATTCCACCCTTTTGGTCTACCAACCATTCTGGAAACCATAGCAAGCACGATGTAATAGGGAATAGTGGCTTTCTTTATAGAAAAGTTGATAATATGAGTAGTTTTACACCTCTGAAAAGGGGGATTACTATTGACGAATTAACAATGACTATTCTTAATTGGAAGGATATCAGAGTATCAAAAAGCCAGCGGGTTTCAATATACAAGACTATTAGTAAATTGAGAGGTCTAAGTCACAGAAGGCACAACTATATTAAGATCCTAAGCAAACTTTGCCCTGTACCTACTAAATCTGAGCCTGTGGGGCACTTAGACTGGAAGACGCCTAATAAACAGGTTGCCAGATTTGTGATAACCATATTAGAGAAAACTATACCAATCGAAATGCTAGGTTCCAAGCGAAATAAGGGAATATTCTTTTCTAATGTATCTAGAATAATCAACTTACCTTTCGGTGCAACTATTCCATTGGCTGAGCTTTGTAAAGATTTCAAAATTAAAGATATGAAATATCTTATGGGGAACACCGTGGATAATATTAACAGAAACGTCACCACATCAGTGAACATGCTGTTTAGCAATTTCATTTTTTGGGCCATGTTTACATTCGTCCCCCATATTATTTCATCTTTCTTCTACTGCTCAGAAATATCTTCTACTGTAGACCTTCTCTATGTCAGACATGATGTCTGGAAACGGGTGACAGCGCCGTTCATATCTGACTACTTTGGTAAATATCTAGTTGAAAATGCAACATGCAGAAATCACAGTAGCTTTTTGTTTTCCGAGTTTAATCATAATAATACCCGCATTATTCCGAAGAAGGCTGATGGAGAGTTTAGAGTTATTTCGGTACCATGTAAAGGTGCGGATAAAGAAGAATTTTTGAATTATAGAATTAATCAAAACAAGGTATCAATTCCTATACAAAGTATTTTGAATCATTTGCGGCATAAGCGCAAAACACACTTTCCCAAAGTTAAATCCCTCTTTCAGACGCCAAGACTAATTATGACATTCAAACAGAAGTTAATGAGAGCACGGGAGACGTTACCAACACTTTTCTTTATGAAATTCGATATTGCTTCTTGCTATGACTCAATACCCAGGAAAAAGGTGATGGAGGTTCTAAGCAGCCTCGTGAGAGAGGAGGAAGGGTTCTATGTTAGGTCCTACTATTATATTAACACCACAAACGGTTTAAAAAAAGTTAAAAATACGGTCAATGGATCGATGCCCCCTCCCCCTCATAATATTATAGTAGATAATGTGCGCACCTTTTACTTTACACAAGAAGATGTGATCAAGGTTATCGAAACAGATATATACAAGACTTCTTTAAAATTTGGTGAGGATAAGTGCTATCTAAGAAAAGACGGCCTTTTCCAGGGTTCAAGCTTTTCCTCATTGTTAGTAGACATTCTGTATGACGACTTACTGGAATTAAACGAAGCATTCAGGTGTAAGGAAGGCGAGCATAGTTTAATTTTAAGAGTTGCAGATGATTTCTTAATAATCTCGACAGATCAGGAACAAATAAAAGCAGTCAGGGAGTTAGTAGTTTCTGGGTTTGGTGATTATAACGCAACTGTAAATAAAGAGAAAATCGTCGTTGTAAGCTCCCAAGATTCACTTTCTAAAACGCTCCAGTTTTGTGCTTTGAATATTGATATGGAAAAGTTAGAGGTCTGGAAAGACTGTACATGTCTCAATGTCCCAACAATTAACCTCGTATCTACAAAGGACATTTTCAGGAGAATTTTAAGACTTACCGAGATGAGATTGGCATATAATACTTTGGACGGTGATCTTAATTCTATTGAAACAATATTCAACCAAATCAGTCATATTTCATTAAATATAGCAGAAACCTTCATATTGGCGTTCCAAAATAAAAAAGTCAATAGCCAGGCATTCCAACAATTTATAGAGAACATGACATCTGCCATCGTTAACCATGCAAGGAATTATCGCCTGAATTCAAATGAGTTTGGGTTGACTACGGAACTTATTGTGTTGGACGGGTTTCTAAAAACCATCGAGAAATCTCCTACTAAATTCAAGGTCATTGCCACAGTTGCATATATGGAACAAGCCAGGTGTATTTCAATGCTATCTATATAATTATATTATTTCGAATACGTATGTTATTGGGGAACAGTCCTGAAGTTTGTTCTTAAATGCTCTTCATCCTTCTGTCTTCTTTGCCTTTCGACTTCTTCAACACCACCAGAGCTTTTCAAGTTTGAATTTCCTACAAAGCTCCCGAGTTCCTCTTGGAAAACATCACTGTCCTTGAATGCTTTTTCCTTTTCCCATAATTTCTCAGCTTTCTCAATAGCTCCTAATCTACTTTCATGATCAGGTGTTAGGGACTGGACATCGACCAACATCTGTTCACGAACCTGATTGAATGTCCCTGGTTTCAATAATGGTAGCACGGGTGGGTTTATTTTGGATTTCACAGGGTGTTTTTCCTTTTCCTCGCAACATAGTTTGATTAAGCCAAAGGTCTCTGAAGCTCTATCCAAATCATCCTTCAGATCTGCTATCAATTCTTCTTGTAACGTAAGAAATTGCTGCTGTTCACAAACTTTATCTAGTTCATTTTCCCATATTTTTTTCCAATGTGGTTTCTCAGTATCAATAAATTTTTGCATGGAGAGAACATTTTTATTGGCCGTTTCTATTTCTTGGAATAATGACTCTAGTTTCTTCTTGGCAGGTTTCGCTCCACGGTCTGCGACATCCTTTCTGAGAACCTCAATAATATCTTGTAAATCATCCACCTTACTCAGTAGAGTGTCGGATATGTTACCCAATTCTCCCTGCGATGACTCAACGTAGCCACTTTTAGAAGATGATGTATTATCAAGTGGTGTGGTCCGGAACTCTGAAATCTTATCTAGAATACCTTTGACGTCACTCTCTGTTTTCTTTTTATTAGCGGAGTATACTTGTTTCAAAATAGACAAATGATGTTTAATATCAGCAATACTATCATTGTTCGCAACTGGCGTTACGGGTGTCGTCTCAGTAACAGATGGAGATGCCTCAGGGATACTATTGTCTTGTGGAGTATGCTTGAGCAAATCAATGATTTGGTGTTGAGATCTGGTGATTTCATTTTTCACTTGTAACATTAATTCATTGATATTCTTTTGGGTTATCAACTGTTCGTCTCCCGTTCGAAGTTCTACAACAGACCCATCCTGCAATTTGTCCACATCTTGTTCCTCCAATTCATAGAAGACAGAATATGTGGGATGCATGACATAAATGTCGGGAAAACTCTCCCCACCTGGAGAGTATGCAAATCTTTCTACGAAGAGTAGACGTAATCCATTAATATTGGCGACTCTTGGGACGTGGCATCTTTTCGTCTTCTCTCTCAGCCTTAAAAACAATGTATATTCTCCTGTGCCATTCTTATTACTATTATCGTTATTATTATTGCTATCGTTACTAGTAATATCTTTACTATTGGTGATAACGTTGTCAGACTCTACCACATGCGGTTTGTCAAGACTTGTCCTGGCTGCACTGATTCTCTCGTCATTACCGTTGTGCAAAGGGGATTGACCTGTGACAATAGGCGGAGAGGGTAAAGTAGCAGAGGCCATTGCCTCTGATGCAGATTGATTAGTTAACTTGGCCATATGGTATGCCGAGTATCTCTTTGACGCTCTTCTCTGTATATTAGTCCCCTTCTTCAACTGCTGTAGCGCTTCACTGTCGTTCTGGTCGCCGTTCCTATTCTTTGGAATATGGAGAGTGTTACTGCCCTGGGCATCGAAGGTCTCGCTCCCAACAGAGGTATTAACGATAGGCGGACGGTTCTCCTCTGCCACTATCGCCGCCGCGGGCTCATGGATGGAAGTCGATTGCGGCAGAATACGAGATATGGGCCTCTCGTTCGTTGTCACAGTATTAAGAGAGATACTACTCGTTACTGAGCCGTTTCTCAAATGCTGACCACTTACTCTGGCCAATTGCTGGTCCTTCTTCATCATCTTCAAATACGCCTGCTTGATCTTCAGCTTGTCCAGAAGATTCACAATGATCTCCCTGATCTGGGGCAAGTACTTGTTCAGTGTCTCGTCAGACGCCCTCTCTCTGAGAGTGGATTCCAGGACACGCCGTAAAGTCATTGGAACGTCGCCTAAATCGGACACGTCAACCCCATGATGCGCAAAATGTTTCGAGACCAGCTTAAAGTCGTTTCCCAACTGCACATATGCGTCAGAAACGGCTTTGCCAGACGCCTGGTCCCTGGACCACTGTGTCAGCACCTGCAGTAGATGCTTCGTTGACATGAGCAACTTCGTCACCGTGGTCTCAATGCTCGAAGAGCGCACGGACGTCGACGGCGTCCGCGACGCACCACCAGTCTCCATGCTCTCGCCCATCATCCTTGCTGTGTTTGGGACTTTTGGAATGTAGTGGTCCTGGCGACAGAGAGGGTCCCCTTTGAAGAATTCCTTATATTGTTGAAAAATTATCGCCTGAAGAACCAGCGATGACCTGCTAGAAACAAGCAGTGCCTCGCAACTGAACAACAACTAGACTTACCGAGAGTGTTATCTGCGTGTCTCCGTGCCATTTCCTACTTGTGTCGCTTTTGAACGGTGTATCGAGTGTCACTGTAGCTGGTATGAGAGATGAGATCAGACGGCGAGCAATCGGAGGACTTCGTGGCGGATTCTCAGGAGAATGACGGTGTTACCGTATTCTACGACCCGCAAGAGGGAGAAGTGGATGTTGGTGCTTCGTTAGAGGGTGATAATATATGGGGTACGGAGGATACAGCCCAAAGTGATACGGCGAATAAACGTCTTGACTCTGCAGCGGTGGATGCGCCAGCAACTACGGAAGTGGTGGCAAACGCTGATAATGAAGGTAATGCAGGTAGTAACGGAAGGCTGAGGTGGTCCCTGAGGACAAGAAAGGCGATCCAGAAGATGCCTTACAGTTTGGAGAGGATCAAACACAGACAGTTGCTGGAGGGATTTGACGTTTCGTCCTTCGAAATGGTCTCTGAAGAAGTCACACTTCCTCCAATACAGCCTGTATCACAACTGGATAGTGTTTTGCATGATGCAGGCGGACTTCAGCCGAGACGAGGTTTGGAAGAGCCTGGACTTCAGAGCTATGCCCAAGATAACATTACAGACTCGGATTACTCTGCGGCAGAGGACGAATTGAGGAAGGACGGCGAAGAGTACTATTTTGAGCACCAATATAGAGGCAATGACGATGACGACGATGATGACAATGAAGCTGAGGATTCTAACCCAATTACCACTCAAGACCCTCTAAATACAGACACGAAAGATAACGATCACGGTGCGATTATATTCCGGGGAAAAAAGATCAACGTGGCCACCGGGTTTCGCGGTATACTGCCAAAGGTGGCTTGGGAGAGAGAGTTGAATAAGAACTCGAAAGCCCGCGATATACATAGAAAGAGAAAATCGCTGCCAAAAGATCAGAAGGGTGTAGCCAAGAAGAAGCATACCTTACCTAATTCTACTAATCAGGATATATCGCTTCTCAATGAGATTGTTGACGATGATTCAGTCCAACAACTCACAGATGATGACGCGTCCTTTGATGCCATCCATCGAAACCATCAGGGTACGACTGAAAACAAGACACTACATGATCTGGGTGAATACTACAATAGCAAGTACCAGGATATGTACTTATCTGATGTTTCCATACTTTCGGATCCCGAAATAAATGATGGAGAGGACTTAATTTCTGAATTCAACGATATTGGGAAGAAACGGTCCATAATTACTACAGATAGAACGATACATGATTATAACATCTCGAGAGATTACATAGAGATGAATAGTTTCTACCCGAGTTCAGATGATGATAACATGATACACTCAACGAAGAATGGACGAATGGCTGACCCTCGAGGTGCCGCCGAACACAATGCGGGTATAATTCAACCTATGTTAAAAGCTCGTCAACCTTCAAATCAGAAGGGTTATCAGACAGGAAGGCAAGGAGGCAAGAGAAGAAGAAAAGCCGCTAGACCCAAACCTGCACGTCAACGAAGGAAGCCAATTCAAAAGAGGTCTATCCAAACACAAATTCTAAGGAATACAACAAATAAACCTAGAAATCACAAGAACATCCCTAATGACAAACTTGGGCAGAAAAGGGCAGATCAAAACAAAGAAAAGAAAAATCCTAGGAAGATACCCCAGTATCGTGCCAATAGAAATGACAAAACATATACTACTGTCGTAGAGGCGCTTAGCGATAGATTTGGTTCTTCCTCAAACAAGGTAAGTAACAAGAACCATTCAATTGCTGCTATACAAATTGATGATGATACTGAACAATCACCTCCACAATCCGACATTTTGAAAGTACTGTCACCTGTTTCAAAGATTGAACCACCTGCAATTGTAAATATAAGACTCGGAGAGAAGTTGTTTACTTTGTCCAAATTCGATGCTAATGCAGTTAAGGGAACTTTGGAAAGCATCTTTGATCACATTATCACATGTGGTGCAAAAGAATCTGAGTTATTCGAAATGTCGAAAGCTTTGACGCATTTTTTCTATCACCTTAACTTCCTCTTTTTGCGCAGTTCAGTAGAAAAATTCCATAGTCAATTTTGTTCTAAACTAAACGCTTTGCGTGATAAGGCTAAACCTATCCATTTCTATCTAATTTCCGTGTGTCAGCTTTTACTTTTGGAGATATCACAATATCCTGACCTTGGTTCATCCATCAAACACGATATCGAGGATAAAATACTGAATCACATTATTTCTTTTTATCAATTACTTTCCTCTTGTTATGCACTAGTCGAGAAAAATGATCTATTCGTCCTTTATGAAGGCTATGACATTCTAGCCACAATTGTTGATGAAATAAGGGGGAAGGAAAAGCTGTGGGCATTACTAGAAAAAAATACATTTCCTCCTAAAATATGTCTAATTCTATGCAAAATTTTTCCAACAAAACAGGCAAAATGGGGGGTTCTAAACTTTGAATCAACATATCTGGGTATTACTGACGCCATTAATTTTATCTCATACACTCATTTGAAATGCCAATGGCAAGTTAATGATAACATTCTTTTGAAAATACATAATGTTTTAAAGAAACGACGATTTTCTGACTTCAAAGAGGAAGAAGATTTCTCTAATATGAATATTACGACGGATTCCCAAGAGCGCCTATCTTCATGCCCAACCATCTTCAATCGATACTTGCTTCTTCTGAGAAATGTCAATCTTTCTGGTTCTCTTATGGAAAGGATCACACCACTGGGTGATATAACTAGCAGCGATCCCATATCAGTATTGTTGAACAGGTTAAATCTTCTGATTACCCTAGCAAACGAATCGAATCTAAATTTTCAAAGGCGTTTTAGCCTAGTAGTCAAACAATTAGTTACCTCGAAATTCGCTCAGGCAAAACCTTTAGACAATATTATAGATTCAGTATTAAATGCCCTAATAGCCTTTATTCGGAATAATGATAGACATAATCTAGACCTGAGCTGTACACAGCTCACAACTGTCTTTAAAGAATGGGTTCTTCCGTCTCCTAACCACAGAAATCCATGGATTATATTTCTGAAAACGATCGACGGTATTCTTCCAGGATTACACCATGTCAAAGGAAATATCCTCCATCAACTATTCAAGTGTTTAACAATGATGCCGACAAGCAGCGATCAAATGAGAGACATGACAGATCTTTTTCTTGAGATACTTTCGAAAAATTTAGAACATCTTGGCCCACAATGGGCCCAGGCGAATATTTTTCCTCTAGTGAAACAAATGGCAGAGGATTCCACCAAATTGATTGATTATTATTGCAAATTGGGACAGTTTTTAGTTTCACATGGTGTGCTATCATGGTGGTCATTTTCCGCTTATAATCAAGTGGGTAGTAATGTTTCTATTAGGCTTTATTTTAATGCTAAAGTAATCGAAATTTGTGATGAAAATGGATATATTAATCTAAAGGAATCAATGTTTTCACTCCTTCTCGATCACTTACTGAACTGTCGTGACCTGAACTTTTGGAAGCTTTTCAAAGAATTGTTTAAACGTGAACGTAGACATATACCAGAATATCCTATTTCGAGTGACGTGCTAGGCTATGCGTCTTTCTGGAAGTTACTTTTCAAGACATTTAATAGTATAAATTCAACGATGATGTTAAAATTAACAGAGACATTTTATAATGAAATCAAAAGGAAGAGTATAACAGCAGCTGTTGCCAAGGATGTTGTCAAGTTTCTCGATCTTAATTTCGTAGATACGCTGAAGACATCCCAACACTTTGTAAACTTACAGAATGAATTGGGCATATCAGATCTGGAAACCGAAAAGAGTATATTTAGAGATAACGTTATTGCACAGAAAGATATTGATGATCAGGTCTGTTTCATCGAGCGCGCTATTATCTATGGCACATTGAGCTACAATATAGAAGAAAAGTTAGTTTCAATGTTCCTATCATCCGGTTCCAAAATCAAGTCCCCATATAAGATTATTGTAACCGCCATATTAGCACATGGTGAAGAATCTGAGAGCCAGGGACCATTAGAAGATGCAAGGAAGCAGATTATAACATTTCTCTTAAAAGTGATAAATCGAGTAAATTCCTTGAAGTATTATCAGTTTTCCCCAGAAGAGTTTTTGGAACTTGTTTCACTGCATAAATTTCTTTGTTCTTTTGAAGAGCGCACTCTCGAACCCTTACTATTCAAGCTAGAAAACGAAATATTTCAGCAGCATATGTTAAGATTGACTATGGGGTTTGAAGAGTTAAAAATAATTAGAAACTTTTCTCGAGTGTTTTTTCATAAGGATCTTTCTTTCTCTTATACCATTCCGTCAGACGGTGACAACGGGCCACTCAAAAAGCGAATTAACGACATAATAGGTTCGTCCTTGAGAGATGATAGATTTGATTTTACTCGAGATGTTGAGACAAATGGAAATGCTTCGACTGAGAAATTGATAACAAAGGTTTCATCCGATATACGACACCATATTAGCTCTAAGTAGTTAATAGGTTTGCACTTTTGCCTCAATTTTTGCGTCTGCCTCAAACCATTTATTAGAGAACGGATGCGTCCCCCAAAATGTACACCATTGAAATCCTTAATTATTTAGATTTTGTGACGAAGGAGATGTACTCAAATATTCGAGACGTACGTTAAAAGGTTATTTTAAGAGAGTAGAACGATAGAAAGAGAAAGAAGTGGAAGCCTCTCAGTAGGAGCGAAACATCACAAACAGGAGCAGCCGATCAAAATTAGTGACAGTTTTGGAATATAGAGCACTCATAAAATATAGAGCATTCATAAAATATATGATAGAAAAATCAATCGTTATATCAACCCCACATGGGCCCCTTCTACCTGCCGCCAACAGTCTCGACTTATTCAACTGTTTGGTTGACCTTATATATTTATTCATCATTGCTTTGCCCGACTAGCAAAGGATGGTTACAAATGTATATCTACACAACAGTGACGAAATATACTACATATGTAGGAGATATTGAACTCTGTGATATTGCCAGTCTTCAGTGCGGCGCTGTCACCAGATCCAATTTCGCTTAAAACCTTCAGTTTTTACTATGCTTCACAGCGGACATTTCGGCGGTGAGTCCAATTAGTATTTTGCAGGATGTATACAGGAATGCTCCAGGACGAGTTACTAACCATCTTGCTCGACGGTGCTACACATGGAACTGATGTATTGAAAGAAAATATCTTCTGGATATAGATATCCGGATACAAAAATGGTCCCAGTGTTTACAATCTTATGGGAATATCAGACTTATCAAAGGAAAAACATTGTCAAAATACGCCAGCAGACAATCCCGTAATAAACACATTGGCATCTAGTTGAAAATGCATGTTTACATTCAAAAAGTAGTATTGACACACGCAGTATCATCACCTTGAGCCTCTACCCTAGTTTTGAATTATAGGGATAATTTTAAAGGGCTCCATCTTAGGAAATTATCCTAATACAAATAATTCTAGAGCAACGGATACCACTACTCCTCTTCGGCTTTCTCTCTTTCGGCCAAGAGAGTCTTTAAACCTGTGGCGACCTTTGCTGCCCCATTTGTCTCTGCGTGGCAGATATAACATTTCGAGTCCTTCTTCACTCTATCAAAGAAACACTTGCTGCAAAAATAATGTTTACAGTTAGTCATCACGGGTCTCTTGTAATCTTGCTTACAAAGGACACACTTGAACGGTATATCCTGTACTGCGCCTACTTTATCCGTCTCTTCGTCGGTAACTTTCCAATCCTGATTCAGTTTCCAACCGGCTTTGAAGTCATCCCGAGAGTGGAGAAACTTGCAGCTGTCCCCATACCCACAGTAACCGGTCTGCTTGAAATCCTTGCAGACATCAGGCTGGTAGTCCATTAGGACCGTTGTTCTTAAATTTGCCGCCTGCGTTATCTGGTGGCGACGTTTGTCTGAGCTACCCCTCATAACGAAGGACACCATTGCGTCTGCGGCCCCTGCATCCTGTTTCAACTGCCGTTGTATCTCTTGCCTCTCGGCATTCAACAGCTCATCAGAGGATTTTGCATCTACAGCGGGAGGATCAGTACCACGAGTAACCCTGACATCCTCTTGCCTCTCATTACTGCCTTCTTGATTCTCCTCAGCGGTCTTTCGACTATCATTGTCTTCGATTTGACTTCCCAAAACTCTGCGTCTCTTGAACAGCCCGCTATCGTCCCCAGAGACACCGTTCTCCTCCTCACTTGAACTACCCCTCTCCTGCGTAACTGGGGGCCGTTGTCGTCCACCGGATAACCTTGTCCGTTTCTTGAACATCCCTGGCACACTTCCCTCAACTGACACTCTTATAGATCCATGCGATGCCCTGCAGATTATTATTAATTTAATGAATTTACCAGTTTTTAGTCACATGAATTAAAAATTTAAAGATTTGGTAGCGCCGCAGAGATAGAGTCAGGATGGACGGAGAAGAACGCTTCCCAGGACCACCGTATGCGGTCTCTAGCATGGCGAAGGCCTTGGGAATCATGTATGCACCGTATTAGATGAGAGTACCGACAATGTCTCTTTTGAAGACCAGTGGGAGCTACAATGTTCCCGCAGCAGCGAGCCCTCCCAACTTATACCCTTGGAAGTGAGGGCGGTGTAAGCCTTAAGAGTACATTATCATGGTGACTGATACTGCTAGTTTCCATTATCACATACCCAGGGTGATTCTCCACTTAAAGAGCCATGAAAAGGCGACTATCTCTCATCTCATGTTTAATTCGTATATTCATTTCAGTCTTTTCTCTTCTGTATCTTATGGAAGCGAATACCTGCATTTGTACGGCTAGTCTACAAACAGATGGAGTAATTTAGCAATATTGCAATGAATTTCAAGTGTAATAAGGTCTCTCTTAACCAATTGTGCTACGACCCAGAAAAATATAACATACCTTGAAGTATTATCGATTGAGTCAAGAGTTAGAAGCGTAATTCTTTGGGAGAACACATCTTGCAAACCAAATATCCCCGTCGGACTATTTCCTTAAGTTTTAAAGTTGTTCTGCTACTACTCTACTAGTAAGAACATTGTGAACAGTGCTGTTAGTACTTCCATCAACCGCATATATTCGCATCCTTCAGTGAATGCTAACCCTACTAGCTGCTGCGCCACAGTCGGAATCCTATATAAAGATAGGCACATAGGACTGCTTCTGGGAAAATTATTGATTTGACGAACGTGTATGTAGAAGTTGAGGGGTTGATGAAACAATCGATATAATGATTAATATTATGGAAGAAGGGATTTCAAAGTTAAATGATCAATAGAGATTGCAGTTTCATCTCTAACATGTGATGTTGATACAGTTTGATTGAGCCATTAATCCATGGCTACTTCGTCCAATCTTCATAATAGTATAATAAGAATATAAATGAAACTATGTAATATAAAAAAGAGTTCAGAATCATCTCTACACAACGACCAAGACACTGAAAGCTATTGAAGCCATCTAACACACTACATGACAGCATAAACGTAGGCGGCTTGTTATTCAGAACTGTGGACGCAATCCAACTCTAAAACGGCAGATAAGAGGCCATTTCTTCGAACCCTAACCAATTCTCAAAACCCCCATAGCTTTTTTAAAGCCCTACAAGATATCAAGCCCTAACCGTTTTTCCAAAAGTAAAATAGTTTTTTAAGGCCCTTTGAATTGCAAACCCTAAATACCCCAAAAATTTTGTCGGAAAAATAATTCTCTTCAAAAAATGTAACCCTAAAAACCTTGAAATCCAAACAGAGACGATGAAATTGTGCCATGGACAAGCTTTAACACGACTGTTTGAAAGAGGAGGAGTAACCGGTATGGCAAATTACGATACGACATTGCCTAGTGGCGCCGTGAGACTCGTTAAAGCGTTATTTCCATTATGCCGTGTGCACTCCAGGTTTGTGTGAAACTCCTAAAAAAGGGTATTCAGGAAATTGAATGAGCCATCGCTTAGAATTTAAGGTAGTCGAGGATTCAACTCCGAAAGCACGGCACCTTATTTTCTATTGGAACGAATGCCCATCGACTTTGTTCAAGCTGGTAATATTATTACTCCATTGAAACGAACCTAAAATGAAACGTGGGCTTCAATTGCCTCATCGCCGTTGGCAAATAATGCTATAAATACGGGACTATTTCACTCGTCGCGTTAATTTCTTTCTCTCCCTGATGATACTCTTGCTTTTCCCTTTTTCTACTGTCTATTACTTTCATCTTCTACCTTTCATAACACAACAACACTACCAATATGTCTGAACGCGGAGGCTATAGTATCCTTTTTACCTCAACTTTGGTATCGCTAATCGGGACACTATTCAGCTGTAATGATCCCGGTTTGAAGCCAGTCTCCGTATACGGTTGTGGGTTTGGCATACTCACAACCGGTACGTCCCTAATGGCTAGCATACTCACGGGGATCGACACTCTGGTGCCTCCAGATGATCAGTCACCAGCTGACTGGGGACCAGGTGTCAACGGCGCGATAGATAGTGGTTTCACTGCCAATGAGGCCACTCAGCTCCTGGTGGGCACTACAGAGCTGTATAGCTCCCCATCCTGGGTTGGCAATCCAGGGTGGAGGGACGCCGCCGACAGCGTCAAGGATATGATCCTTGATCACACCTCCTGGGAGGCTGAGGGCGTACGCTGTATAACGTTTACCCTCAAGCCCGCCCTCCTTTCCCTTCAAGGTAAAAACGTGAAACAGGAGGTATGTGTGACACCATATGGCCTTCATCAATTGAGCAACAAGGAAATAAAGAAATATGGGAAGGAGTTCAAGGGGAAAAGCAAGGACGCAGTACAGCAAATGAATAGGCTATTACAGGAGCATGATATTACGAACCAGTATGTCAAGCCTGAACACCTCATCAAGATGTATGGGCAGCATTCGGTTGAGTTTATCAGCAAGATGTTTGGTCTAGTGGCAGACTTCCTCTTGGGCAGGGATGTAGCACTGGACATCAGTGGTCGTGAGGGTGCTATTCTTACCCTTAAAATATACAGAGAGGAGTAATTAGGTCAAGTAACTGTCCTAATTATCCCAAAGGTTTATTTATGTAATGATATTCAAAATGTATAACTCGTTACTTAGTGCTAATTTAATTTTTATCTCCTTTGTCATACCGATGTTACCATATGTCCTGACCACTTTCAAAGTCTTGTGAACAAGACATTCAATGCCAATATACATTTCAAAGAGCTTCAACGCTATTTTATGAAGATATGTAGAAGGTCGCAAATAAGGATCCTCTAGTTACGTATCTCGATATTTATTTTCGCGTATTTAACATATAAGCATATATCATACCTATGAAATTGGTATGCAATTTCTTCCTTAAACTTTTCTATTTATACATATTTTGCTAATAGGATATCCACACGATATTGCTGCTCTCTCAAATTTTTTATAAGGCAATTCGTTATCTAGTGCTGTTTATGTCGTGAATCTGGTAATATACTTTTACTATTCTTAAAGCAATCGGATTATATCAAGGCAACAGCAGTCATATGGGAACAAAAACTATTGCGATTTGGTCTTGTCTTTGAATTTGTTCCTCACTTTCATATATTAGTGAGAGAAATGCAAGTGTATCCCCTACAATCTCTCTAGATATGAAATGATGGACCCCTGCCAGATCCTATATGAAAGCGAAAAAGAATAGCGAGCTCCTATGTTTACCTATTTATAAGATATATTGAATATTCACACTATTTTATCGTAGTGGTCGGAAAGCTTTTGCGAGTGGCATTAACTTAATTATGCCAGTAAAATAAACTTTTGGTTTGCCTCGAACTGATGTGGCAGAACGATACATCAAACAATCGAGATAAAGGTACTGTTTCTATGTACTTGTATTACATGGATTAATGGTTAGCCCGACGTTTCTGATCTGAGCACCAATCTTGACACATTTAAATTTAGGGCAAAGATTGCCCAGACGTCTAGTTAAAGCTGGTGGAGAAATTATATTCCGGCGGAGTTATCTAAGGAAGGAAGTTATAGAAATAAAACGCATATAAAGCGGACGAATGTATTTTTAAAAAGGCCTCTCCCACCACATCTGCAAAACACAAGACAACAAACTATCGACCGAATTGCTTTACACGATGTCCACTACTGTTTATCCAACTATTACAAGCACCGCCTACGAGCACAGGCCACTTGAAGTCCTTTGTGGGCATTCATACGTGTTCCCTACAATATTGCGAAGGATACTAGAAAACTGTGACAGTCTATCAGAGAAGCTTGACGAGTTTGAGAGGCGTCTAACAGCCGAAGCACCAACTGCAGAATATCGATATGTGGATGCTGAAGCTACATACAAGCATGAGGTTGCATTGAATGTCGTGTCCATAGATACAACACCAACTCCATAGTGCCCCATGCTCCCAATGAGAATAGTTATTGGTTAAAAGCCCCGCTAAAGGTTCAGTCACGATCAATGTTTCCAAACTG
>PPOK02000088.1:0-33916 GCA_003708865.2 Kazachstania taianensis | reverse complement strand
GAAGTTTAGAAAGTATCCAGAGATATGAAGCAGGGAATCACTAAGTGTTTTTTTGGTAACAAGACCGGCTAGAAACTGGGATTGTCTTGTAGCCTAATAAGCATGGTATTATGATGAATTCTACTTTATATTATTGGCATTATTTACTGAATTTTGGGTAGCATCTTTGGGACGCTTCTAAGGAGGAAAGTGTGTGCTAACATTGAAATGATATATGATGTGGACTTCATTAATGTTCAATGTATTTCTATATTATGCGGTTCCCTTTAGATACATGATATTTTATTATGGAAACCTTTCAATACTTTGCTCATGTCAAGGGTAATATATTTCTATTACCAAGGTTCCATATAAGTGTCAAGGAAAGTTCCTGCTATCATCGTTTCGAAAAATATTTGAAGTCTAGAATTCTCCAACATGATAATTCCGATTATGGAGTCATGATACATAATCATGGATACCTGCTACCGTTAAGATTCAGCGGATAATATAAGCTGGGATATTACCCCTTAAAGAATAATTTCCTTCTTAGTGGTAGTCTCTAGATTTATATTCTCTGAAGGCTGTGAAGATATTCCTAAATTGGGAAGTTAGACTTGATGTGATGTTTCATCCCCTGAAATTAGTATAATATAAAAGTAATTACATACACTCTTTTAATAGACTAATCTTCTAACCGTGCTATATCTCTTACTTTGAACATTAAAGCCTTCTACTACTCATCTCATTGATCTCGCTTTAATTCTATCTGGGGCGTGGGGAGCGTCTCCTCTAATGAACTAAAACCGGCTCACCACACTGCAGATGCACATTCACTTCGACTATCTATGTCCAGCCATACCTATCTTGGCTTAACTGTGATGTATATCTACTGGTTGACGTCAGTATTAGATGTCTCTAATTCAGAAGTTTGGTTAAACATTTCCTAACTGGATTGGTTCTTTTATATAATATACAATAATATACAGTAATAATAGTGTCTGTTTTATCAACTCTCTGTTTTTCGCTCAAAATTTTCTTCTTTTTCTGATAAATCACGTGATATGACGTTTTTCTCTCGTAATAGTATAAGGAAAATACTTAATATTCTAATATTCTGAAAATATTCAGAATATTCCAGCAATATCTAAATGATAGCGTATGGGGGGTGTTAGTCTTCAGGATCCATTAATTAGAATCGTGCCCCTTAACAGTGTGGCAAATACCTTGCCATAGTCTCATCTGATTGGTTGAAAAACAGCGCACAAGTCATGGAGTGAATTACCCTTTTAGGAAATGTCTTCAGATCCAAATAACGTCATCACGTGTTAGGGATTGACACAAAACCCAAAACCATGTTATTTCCTATTTAGGAAACATGTTAAGACCCCTTAAGATTTCTACCTATTTAGGAAATGTGTCAAGATTCACTCGAGATCAGGACCCTTTCAAGAATGTGTCAAGATCCAATCAAGAATGTTACTCGATTAGGAAATAAATAAAATGTGTCAAGATCCGATCGCGATCTATACCCTTTTGGGTAATTATAAATGTGTCAATAAATGTGTCAAGATCTTATCAGGAATATCCTATCAAGGAAATTCTTGATCTGTCACGTGAGCGTGCGGCTGTGCATGGTGTCTGGGTTTTGGTATAGCCGGGTAACAAATTTTCTGACCAATCAGATCCAAGATAATTTTTTTCGGTCAATTAGTAATAAACTCAACGCTGATTGGTCAGTTTTTAGGTCACGTTTATGCACGGCTGTGTATAATGTATGGGTGTTAAGTACCAAAAGTGTATGGGTGTTATTGACCGGGTAATAAAAAATATTTCACCAATCAGAATGAAGCTGGAAACCCCAGAGTTATTTTTTTGCCGTTCTGGTGTCTGATTGGCGGAAAACTAGATCTTAACATAGTGAGCTTTTGAAGACTTGATGATTATTATCAATATATTACTGAGCTATATTTGATGTTTACATATATTCAACATCAAGATCGAACAAAATACTAACTGTGGGCAAAATGAAATTAGGTTACATGACCTGCTCTGGTCACATGTTCTAGAACCCTAGATCTTAGGATGAAAATTATCCGTTTCCTCCACTAGTGTTACGCATATAGCTGATGTTGTACAATGCCATAAAGGAAAGTCCGAAGCTATTCTTCGGTAATAACGTACATCACCTATTGAATATGACAATAGTTGCAGTGTCTTCGATCTTATCCATCGAACTGGATTTGGTGAAGACAACATTGGTTCGGTTTTCTAACAGTTAACCATAATCTTCAACTTACTCCCGAACGTCGTTCCCTAAGCCAGAGCATTCCTTCAGAATTATTTTATATGTAATCTTCATTTCCGTCACCTTTTGGGAGGGTCATCAACAAGGTTCCACTATGCGCGATAAACTGGGCATTAAGTTCCTTCCTGAATTTGGTCTATTATGAGATTTTCTTTCATATTGCGCCAATTATATCACTGCTTTACTTCGATCCCGCAAGTCAGAATGTCTACCCAGCTTCTAGATGGCATGGTATCATATTTCAACAATCATCGAACTCAAAATATTTCATCTATTGTTTAAATCGTTTCCCGCCAAATCCATGCCATCTAGCAGTCGACAGGCAATAAAGGGCATACTAGATAGTACAAGAATTCAGATTTATTCATCGTGCAGCCGGGAGTCTTAACTAATTTTCACTCGATGGCAATTCCACCTAATTCCACCTTTGACTTTCCATCTCCATTGAATTCTTCTACCAACATGAACACTTTACGAAAAAAACTTCAACTGCTTTTTATCAACGAAGCTATAGCTTCCATTGCCTGCTCGCCCCCTATTCATGCGTTGAAACAGCTCTGCTAGCTCAGTTACTACCGCACGAACCCCTTTGGACTCTAAATCTAGAACTATTCAGAGTGAGTGTGCACAAGGAGGTATCTGTAACTGCAGGGGAAGATTTAGATTTTGCGGGTTTTTGTTACTTATGTCATGTTAAGTTATGCGTTTATTCGTTCTCCTGTGCATTGATCAAATCATCTTTATAATAATAGAGCTTATGTGATGCATTATACATTTTTCTGATAAATCAAATGTCAGTTTGACAGACAAGAGGCAAGGAGAAGAATGGAAGCCAACAAGTGTGAACTCTTTTACGATGGCGTATAACAAATCTACGAAGTGCCAACCATACGTATGAAATCAGGGAAGAGGTTAAATTAAGAATTAGTGCATATAGTGAAACAGAAATAAGGTAAGTCAACAGATGATACCAGTTGATAGTACAATACGAACTTCAGAACACTTAAATGGATTCATACAAAACTGTGAAGTATTATTTGAAGGTCTCTTAGTGACCTTATAAGAAGAAAATAGCAAAATGAGGAGAGGAAAGAAACCTGACTAAAGAATTATTCAGATATTCGCAACGCTTTGTTATATTTTGTTATAGTTTTCAGTTTATCATGATCATGTCTTCCGTGGTACAAATAACAAGTGACATTGAGATGAAAAATCCATTTAAGATCGAGGATACTGTAGCGATTGAAGATCCTTGTGGAAGGTATCTTCAGGAGCTTCAGTGGCCATATATATGGTGCCGGGCCAAGAGGTTGACGGGATAAGGTATTACAGTGAATTAATACTGATAGACTATACTAGCTAGGAATAAGCGTCAGGGTTATGAACTATATAGTTATATGACGTGCACCAATAGTAAGGCGTAATAAAGATGAAATAATTACATAGCAGTGAAAAATTTATACAATTTGGCACTGCTGAAATCACGCATGCAGATATCATCACACCCTCTTACTCTGGATTAGCGAGATCGGGAGCAGATGAACTTTCTTTGAATATCAAGTCTGTGGGATAAGAAAGTATTCGTCCAGCAGCCTTGTAGTGAACCTCTAATGGATACTTTAAGAATCCCGACAAGAAAGATACACTGTGGGTTAAATCAGATTGGCCTGTATTAGCCACAAATAGAAGTCCCCGATCAAGCTCTGGTGGAGAGTTGTGGCGTAAAGAGTTTAGTTGCGGATCTCATCTTTTTGTGAGATAGATCAATCTAGATTTATAGATATGCACATATTCATGTATATCTCTTAAGAATATCGGAGCGGAGTATCGGTGTTGCTCCCTCTCTGTCATATTATCTCCGGTTACCCGTGCACATGGTTCTACAATAATGATAATATATGCTTAGCATAATAAAAGAATTAATCTAAGGGATCCAGCAAGCAAAAAAGCAGCGCAGAATGGATATTATTTTGAGGACTTGGAAACGGTCATGCCCATATTGAATTGTATTGACCTACTGTTGACAGAAGAACGCTTATACCCATGCCTACCGCCAGCCGCTCATATGTTGTGTTCCAGGATGCCAGGAATGCCTTCCAAATATTCCTTACCATTCTGATGAAAGAGTTGTGCCACCATCTGTTATAATGACGTCTTGTTTACGAAATTGGGGGGTGCATATTATAGCCTGTAATAATATAATATTTCAGAATCAGTTTGAGCCATGGAAGAGAGCACGAATATTAAAATCTGATGTATATATATATCCACATAAACAAGCAAAACAACCTATTTCCCACAGAGAGAGTATCTGTTAATTTGTTGCAATGATGATGAGTCGTGAAGCGTCGATCTAATCAGAATTAGCGACACTATCTCATTGTCGATAATGAGCAGCTAATTTTCTATTTATGTAAAATTTTCAATACTAGCAAAACGAACATAGTAGAGGGGAAGTTTGGGAGACCAAGGTCGATAGTTGAATAAACCGCGATGATTCTTAGGAGAAGCATGATTTATTAATCAACAGACATTACGTTCTTTTAATGTATACTAGCGTTATATTGGTGCAAAGTAATGTAGCTTAGTTAATACGTAGAGCGCCATTATGAAGAGATCGATATACCAAAAAATTCAAATGCACCATATGTTACCAACGAGTGAGTAATCCACACCACGTAAGATATATTACTTTGGATGATGCGCAAGACTATCATTCTAAATGTGATTATCTCAAGTACACCAATAACCGTAATGCCATTGAAGACAGTCCACCCTTTACCCTAGCTTAAAGTTGGAAGGACATTTGACGTTCCCTTTTATCTCCAAAGGAGGAACAACCAGGGGAAGTCTAAAGTGACAAGCCTGGTTTGCTTTACATTTGTATTAACAAGAGTTACAAAGTAGTGTCAGTGGCGATAATCGTCTTTGCCAATATGTCTGGATTCATGCATTGCAGTAACACAATTAACGGTACAATCTCACCGCAAGATATAGCATGATACATATCAACGCAATGGTGTAACAACGTTGTCAGATAATAATAGGATGGTGTCACAGCAGTGTGATAGATAGTAATGTACGGTGACACGGAGTTGAAACGCCGGAAGCGGTAATAACCAGATCCCCTTCAGATATTTCCGCATTGGGGCAAAAGGGGCGAAGAATACGTACTGTCGCGGCTGTCCGGGCAGTTCACTGGGAAACCTTAAATACCCCTTCTCGTTTATTCCCCCTGTTTCCTACGCCAGTTTCTGGAGTTCAAGATCCCCGTAAAAACTGAAAAGAAACTGTCCGCGCTTAGAGCAGTGAAAGACCGCAGGGTACCCGTTCGAGCCCTAACGATCTCGAGAAATGTACTACTGCGGATTTTGTTAGGGACACGAGAAATGAGGGTTTTTCAATTTTTCGCTCGAGAAGAAAAAGAAACGCGCAGAGAGTTTTTACCCTTTTCTGGCATATTACCGGAAGGGGTAATAATGACCTGTCTGGTTTTTTTTCCACTGTTGATATTTATATTTAGATCAGACGTTTCCACCTGTCATTTGCTGTCTTTTTATATGATAAATAGCGGTTGGGATTCGTTACGAGAATGTTGCTTGACGGCGGCTCGAACGTTACATATAGGGGGTGAGAGTGTATTTGTGTTTATATATCTGTACAATTTTTCCTTAAGATCAATAGAGTCAATACGCAAACATCGACTCTAGTTCACACGTTTCGTCCTTTGACCAAGTATATGCACACACCTTTAGACGAATACCCCTCTGTACACATATCCAGTATTTCCCTCAGATGGTCTGGTTCGAATTGTTACTGTCATTGCTGTTCTATGTCAATCTCTCGACATGTCAGGGCACTCCACCAACTGCGGAGGGCCTAGGAAATAATGTCAACAACAACAATAATAGCAACACTGCTCCATCGAATACAGGATTTGCCTCTTCTACACTGGCTTTTTCGAGTGTTGTTCTATCAACCAGTCGTTTTTTTGCATCTTCCATGTCTTCGTCGACTGTCCTGACCTCTTCGTTCCCCCAGATAATATTAACGTCATCTTCCACTATCAATACTATTTCCATTTCGTCGGCAGTAAGTCTGAGCCCATCAACTTCTGTTATGTCAAGTCCACAGGCTACTGCAAGCTCATCTCTTTCTAGTTCCACCATTCAGATCCCTCTTACATCATCATCCAGAGACACAACAACTTTGATACCTAGTTTCTCCTCCTCGCAACCGACATATTCCCCATCTTCTAGCCTTTTTATCACTCCTAGCTTCACGTCGTCATCCTTTCGCTATACTTCCACACCATTATTATATTATTCGTCATCAGTATATTCGACATCTTCTTCTGCATTTGAATATCAAATAACACCCTCCTCTAGCATTTTACCATCCTCATCATCTACGTCTACTATCAACCATTCCTCCTCATTACCACGTATTGCCTTTTCATCGTCGTCAACATCTACCTCTCGATCGTCCTCGACAAGACGTAGTACCCGAAGGACTACTTTATCATCCTCATCCTCATCGCCATCCACATCTAGCCAATCATCATCCTCTTCCACAGATAGGTCCTCTTCGTCCCACACTACACATACTGTAGTATCCTATACTCGCACTTCCACGCGGAGCTCATCATTAATCACGTCCTCACCTTCTTCAGTATACGCAAGAAGATCCACTCTAATCAACAGCTCAGATGTGACAATCACAAGCATAATAGAGGGGATGACGGTCCTTTCCAACTACTACACCACAGTGACTCTATCACCGACAGATACGTCCACAGCGAACGCCAACTCCAAAAAGGTGCACCATGGACTCTCTAAGAAGAACCGTAATATTGTCCTCGGTTGCTGTCTCGGAATCGGTATCCCACTGGTCGTCCTTGCACTGTTGCTAATCTATCATTTCTATATCAAACCTAAACCAGAGAGTTTCATCGATTCCGACGGTCAAATAATCACCACTTATAGGGATAATCCAATTTCCAACATGTGGTACACTCTCATTGGTAAATCACACGTCTCCGATAACAACGGCAACGGCGCCAACGACGCGAACCATGATCCAGCCTATAACGACGATAATTATACAGGCAGCCGTCTTGGTACGGTGGGGCGTCATTCTCCCTTGCAAGATGGGAACAGCGAGTTTGAAATTTCGTTGAGCGATTCAAGTGATAACTTTAACCCTCAGCCGAGCGAGAAGCCGAATAACGCAGAAACCAATAATGAGGCCAATGGCAGTCCCGTTGTCGGGTTCGACAACGAAAGCATTTCTAATAGTGAAAGTGACGGATACTCTACGGATCGACCACGGGTCCTGAACGTCACCAATTACTAACATTCTTTTCAACAATAATCATATTAATTTATTCATAAATATACACTCCTTTGCATCGATACATATATACGTAAATAGATAAACATATTCACTCATTTCCAAAGAATGATATCCTTAAGGGGAATCTCCAAATGTTTTATATTACAGTGAGATTACTACAATACCAGCAATCCAACTGATCAATTTGAAATAGCACAATCTTTATGACTGAACAAAACAGCTTTATTCAAATTGATATACCCCTTTGAAAGAAATAGGTAATGGTATTGGAAACGCAGAAATTCCATACGCTAGGACACTATTTTCATAGTTTATATTGCTGATAATAAATAATACATATATAAGCCCCACGCTAGAACCCCTCAAACAAATCATCAATACTCTTAATAACGTCAATGTGAAGGATTTCCCCCTTCCTCGTTACCAGAGATCCTCTCTTGAACATGTCTGGTTCATTGTTATAGTTGATCCCACAGTCAGTAAACAAAATCTCTTGCTTCTCGGCACTCAGCGTCCCACATAACCTCTGTTCGGACTCTTTCGGCGTCATATGGCACACTTGGATCAATTGCCAGAAGACAGTGTTGTACAGGTTGTTGATGTGCGTGTCCACGTACCGCCAACTCAAATAGTCTTTGACTGTCTGCAGATTTGGGTACAGGACGCACCGGGAATCGAAGAAGGGCAAGTGGCGTGGATGCAAGGGCACCCCGGGGAAGAACCTGTCCCACAGCAACACGTAGTTTGAGGTAAACAGCGACACGAACAACGTAGCTAACTTGTCCCGCCGTCTCTTGAACAGCGTTGTCTCCTTCTTGAGAATGAAAGAATACTCGTCACTCTCCCCGAACGCCAACACGACGTCGTTCTTGTACTGCAGCACGACGTTCTTGGCACACGCGTTCATCAACCGCAACGCCCGCTCGTCATTCGGCTTGGCGAACTCGTAGTACCTGGAGAACTCGTGAAACTTCTTACCATCAACCCGCACCACGATGTAACAGTCCGGGAGCAACGAATCGTGGGTCTCGAATTGGCGCACGTACTCGAAGCGTGAGTTAGCCATCGCAGTCTTGCTCTTGTGTCATCCCTTCATCAACAGAAGCTTCTTCACCTCATCTCATCTAACCCGTCACGTGCGCGTTTGTTTGTTTCGCAGATTCTTCCCCTGAGACTTCCAGTTCCAATCCCAGATCTCTCTCCAATTAGGGGAAACAGGGAAGGGGCATCCGACCTGGCATTTCTTTGGTTCTCTTGGCTTCAACACTATTTAGTTTGTGCCTGTCCTGTTGTTAACGTCATCAGATACACAGAGATATACACAAATATACAGATATAAGCATATACAACATGGCAAGGACCATCAAGGTTATCAAGAAGAGGCCAAAGAAGTTTGGAAGGAGGACAGACCCGCTCAGCATCCAGCGTGCAGTGTGGATTGCGGGTCACGCAGTGTGTCTTGGGTGCGGACTCCTGTTTGCTGTGACTTACTTCTTCCACGTCCTCTTGTTCTTCAAGTACCGGTCCTGGAAGTGGCTGTACCTGAGGGTCAACCACCACTACTCTATCATTGGTGGTCACCGGTGGTATCACTCTCTAATGCGCGCAACACCTCAATTGCTGTTCAGGACGTCACTGATCGGCGTGTTTATCGCCAATGGTGTTACGATGTTGCAGAATTGGACGGGTTTGAAACCGACGTGGTTCGATCTGCTATCGACGGCCAATTTCCAGTCGACCTTGGTGGCGCTACTATGGTTTATCGGTGGTGGTAAGTCGTTCTACAGAGTACTACCATTCATGATCATTAGTTACATCCACCTCGTCAATAGAAAGACAGAGTTCGCCACCGAGGACAAGGAGACCATCGATGGGATCTCTCTCGAGTACAAGGAATTGCTTCACGTCTTGTCGTATTCCGAGGTGTTTATTTTGGTGACGTTGTTTTTAGATACATTGTTGATGAAGACGGGCACAGCTGGGTTCATGTTCGTCATCTACATGTGTTTCTTCTGGATCAGACTGAATTTCTTCGCCTATTTGCAAGTGGCATTGTTGAGAATACAGTCCAAATTGGACAAGAAGATTCCACCAAAGTACCATGAATATTGGGAGACTGCAAGAAGATTCATCTATCAAAAGGCCAAGGAGAATGTGAAGAGAAACGAAGAGGCCATTAAACGTGCATGAACGAATGCATTCTCCAGCGCCTTACTCCCTTGATATTTTTATAGGGGAATAAATCTTAGAAGTGCTTTATGTTATGATTATACGTAATGAAATTTAAAATATATATGATTTTACATATTCATTGCCTACATTTATTCAGCAGAAGCTCTGGTGTAGATGGCTTGAGTGGCGTGCTTGGAGACTGGCTTGATGATACCTTCGGCTTCCAAGTGTCTCAAGGCGACTCTAGCAAGGGAACCACCTAACTTTAATCTGTCGACTAGGACGGAGACAGAGATGTATCTGTAAGTTGGGACTTCCTTTAGGATTCTGTCGTATTTCTCTTGGTCTAAGATGACGGCGTGTTGGGCCTTGTCCTTGTGGGACTTCTTGGACCACTTCTTCTTAGACTTCTTACCACCAGCCATGGCGGCAGCAGCTTTGGCAGCTTTGGAAATTTGTTGCTTTGGAGGCATGTCTTTTTCGTTCTATAATATTCATTGGAAGGTGTTCAATAACACGTATGAAATTTGTTAGTAAACTATTAATGGATCTAATCTTGGGAGAAGAGGAGATCTGCGCGCTTGTTTGAAATGCACATCTATCACTATTTCTAATGAGAGCAACAGCTCGAATAGAATCTCATTATCATTTTTAATATCATTATGCTCCACTATCTGCATGACTATTTTTAATATATCATTTCTCAGGCTGTCGAAATTACTGATAAAATTATCAATAAGTTCCCCTCATATTTGCGCTCTCTTATCCTCTCCATTATAACATATTAGCACATACGCTTAGGCTTGGTTTCTTTAACTATTGCTAAAAACGCACCTTCCAAAATTCTGGATTGCTATATTATAATATCCCATCACTATTAGGTAACTATTGCTGCCGCGGGATCCGTCTACAGGACGGGGTTCCCATCCGACGGAAGGAAAACAGGAGGAGGCCTCCTACTGGGACCGAGAGCTACAAGGAGCATCCCTCCAATGGAACCCCTGTAGGCGGGTCTCTCTGGGGAGAGGGCCGCAGTGTCTAGGCGGAATCCGAAAAAGTTTCATGAAAAAGAAAATATTTCTGTAAAAAAAAACATTCAAAAATGTACGGGTGTTCAACAGTCATAAATTGTAAAAAGGTCTCAATATCTGAGAAGGCATATGCTCTGACACTAAAGCTACCATAGTAGCACCTTAACTGGGTGATAGATGGTGTATAGTTGTTGTGAATTTATTAATGTTCAGCTACCCGTTTATTAATCAGTTTGTTTTGATATTGAAAAAGGTTTCCTGAAATATGTCTTCAATTGGTTGAGTAAAAATTTCAAGAGTTTCTGGTGTGGAATAAAAGTGTTATCTACTCATGTTGGCTGAGCGAAAAAAGGATATGGTTGTTTTATAGTAAGTTTTATAGTGTGTCATGTGATTCGATGGACCAATGTATTGACGTCGACATAAAAGGAAAATGTTGGTTTTCCCTCCGATATAGTGTAACGGCTATCACATCACGCTTTCACCGTGGAGACCGGGGTTCGACTCCCCGTATCGGAGTTATTTTTTTTTGGCAGGTTCTCTAAGCAGAACCACTCATGTATAGCAAAGAAGTCTCCACAACACATGAGTAAAAATAGAGACAAACGATTCAGCGTTCGGTACTGGCTCCGTATCTAACCCCCACATTGTTTCTTTTTGTTTAGTGTTAAAGCTGTCATTTTTTTTATTTTATTTTGGAAGACAAATAGGGTCAGAGAGTGATGAAGCTACAACGTGCAAAAGTCGATAAGAAAGACACCGAGAAATAACTCAACATGTCGAGAAAGTTTGATTTAAAGACTATTACAGATCTGGCGGTATTGGTAGGTACTGGACTCTCCCTCTATTACTTGGTAAATAAGCTTCTTAACGATGCAGACTCTGGTCCGATGGGGAGATCAAAGGAATCAAAGGCCAAACAGAGCCAGCAGTGGGATAGACTGATACAGAGGTCCCCGGAATTGGCGGCAGTGGATCTTAACGGATACGAGAGGGATATCTTATCCTCAGTTGTTACGCCAGAGGAAATCGACGTGGCCTTTAGGGATATTGGTGGCTTGGATAATATCATATCCGATTTACATGAAAGCGTAATATACCCTCTTACAATGCCAGAGTTATATTCACACAATCCCTTATTGCAAGCGCCAACAGGTGTGCTGTTATATGGTCCGCCTGGGTGTGGTAAGACCATGTTGGCCAAAGCACTTGCGAAGGAGAGTGGAGCAAACTTCATTTCTATTAGAATGTCCTCGATTATGGACAAGTGGTATGGGGAGTCAAACAAGATTGTAGACGCCATTTTCTCTCTAGGGAATAAAATTGAACCATGCATAATATTTATAGATGAGATAGACTCATTTTTACGGGAGAGATCTTCTACTGATCACGAGGTGACCGCCACGTTGAAGGCTGAATTTATGACTCTATGGGATGGTTTGTTGAGTAATGGAAGAATAATGATTATTGGTGCAACAAATAGGCTTCAAGATATTGACTCTGCATTTCTAAGAAGGTTACCAAAAAGATTTTTGGTATCTTTACCTGGGGTAGAGGAGAGGAAGAAAATTTTGCAGGTGTTACTTAAGGGCACGAACGTTGACGGAACCCGATTTGATCTCGATCGGATCGCTCACCAGACGACCGGAATGTCTGGTGCAGATTTGAAAGAACTTTGTAGGGAAGCTGCTCTCAATGCTGCAAAGGAGTACATCAGAGAGAAGAGGAAACACGTAGCTAATGAAGTTGGTGATACTTCCAGTCTCAGTATGAGAGCGCTTCGGACAGAAGATTTTCTCGGCACATCAGCCTCCTCTATTCAAGAATCGCTGGACTAAATGTAGATGATGCATGTATATAATATATAGCTGGGGAAATAGAATAAATTGATGGAGACGGTTCTCTGGCATTAAGTTAATATTGTAAATGATTTTCATATCTGTCGCATTTTTAGTAAACAAATTAGATTTGTACTATATCAGATCCTTACTAATACTAAAATGAGTCAAAGTAATAATTACGGAGATTCCCCCCTATCCACACAACTAAGGCCAAATGTCATCACAAGATGAAGGTAAGCTCTCCTTAAGGAGGATATTCTTTAACGAGCAAGGGAAGTTTTGCCTGCCCTGCTCGGCGTATCGTGGGTTTAGTTACATGTCAAGTCAGGTTACAACCCGTTATCAGAACTATGCCACAATGAGGGATATTCCTACCACAGATACTACCACGTCCCTACAAACTATATCAGGGGTCATGCCAAGTAGTGGAGATACTAGTGGAGACATGATACCCGGTTCGAGAACATACGTCAAGGAAGACCCACCAGATGTCCAGAAGTTAGGAGCATCATCATGGACATTCCTACATGTTATGGCCGCTAAGTACCCTGACGCTCCGACGAATACCCAGAGGCAGGACATGCAGGAATTCTTGAAGCTGTTCTCTCATGTCTACCCCTGCAACTGGTGCGCGAAGGACTTTGAGAAGTATATCGAGAGATACTCCCCGCGCGTGGAATCCAAGGAGGAATTAAGTCTTTGGATGTGTGAAGCACATAACTCGGTCAATAAGAAGTTGGGTAAGGCGAAGTTCGATTGTAATTTCTGGAAGCAGAGGTGGCTGGATGGTTGGGAGGAATGAATAAAGCCGTCAAGACAATTTTTGACTCCGCATTACTAATCTAAAAGCATAAATGAACTATATAAATAGACTCGTGTAATTAAACAATTTCCATATAATTTCAAGACACAACGGTTGTTCGCATAAGAGTTGAGCACTACAAGCAACACGTTGCCCTAATTAATTTATTGACATAATTTTGCCAATTTTTTCAGATTATTTCTGGCTATTTTTTTCGACTCATATAAAAAGATATTTTGGACTTCTCACGTTCTTCATCACTCTTTGTCACATAGTTCAGTCAATCATCAGAGATAAAGTAAGCATCGAAACATGTCTGTAGAGGAGGGATGAGATTATAGATAAGCTATTGTGGGCTGACGTTTACGTAGGTTATCAAGCTCCAAGATTGGAATAATCTTTCCTTCTACACAATCATGTACATGGCCTCTTCGAAGATTCGTAATCCCTGAATTTCGTGGATTAAGAATTCAAAGCGAGGCCTAAATTGAACGTGCACGCCAACCACAGGAAAAAAAACAGGTTGGCCTCTCATTGGATTCCTTTTAATAAAGTACACGGGAACGGAAGTTTATTCTTTTGCTCTCTTTACTGATCTAATGATACATATTATCTTTATATATGCTACCTTGTAGAAGAATTCTTATGCTTGTAAAGTGAAACTATTGTTGTCGTCCTTGAAGACAGGGTTGTCAAATAGGTGCTTGTTTCTCGTTATGAATATGAGTAGGATGGGAACTTTCCGTTTCGTTTCTAGTAATTCATTCTTACCTGGCGAAACTACTTCAAAATGCGTGAGTTTGTTCCATTGCCTAAAAGGCTCCCCCTTTATCAATTTCTCCTTGTATAGTTCAACTATGCTCAACAATTTCTGAAGATGTGGGCCGTAGGCACACAGACATACAATATTCTCGTCATTGAATTTGCTCAGCGTCTCTAACGTGTTCTTAATCTTGTGATTCTTGGTAACCTTGACAAATTTCAGCTGGGCGGTCAGTTCTTCGTCATTGGAAATTAACGTAGGCACTATACTGTCGGCAATATATTTATACGCCGTACTTTGGGAATCCAGATCTATATCGGCGTTTTGATCATTATAATAGACTGTCGTTGACATAATTGCGCAGTGCTTTCAGTTCCACTGCCAAACAAATGAATAAATGCTTTTGGTCAACCTCATCATACTGACTGGCGCTCTTTGCCAATGGTTCATTTCACTTGTGAAGAGTGATGTAAAATTTCACTGTTAAATCTGGGACGTCTTTAAACCCAGACATTTTAACCCTTTCAATTTAGAAGAATTTTATAAAAAACTGCCACGGAATTTCAAGATTAAAAATGTCCCTTTTCGGAAATAGACATCCTGCTACTTTTTTCCTGTGAATCTCCGCAGGCTTCCCTTTGGCAGAGTCTCAACTTTCCATCTCCAGATTTGATGAAATTTGAAGATAACGATACTTCATCCATAGTGATCTTTAACGTATATTCTCTTGTTCAATGTCAAAGAGAGTATCAAGGAATTCCTTTAAACATCCTACAAATACAATAAGTTTGAAATGGGAGGCGTTCGTGACAAGAAGGTTGAATACTTTGCTAAGCTAAGAGAGTACTTGGAAGAGTACAAGTCTCTATTCGTCGTTGGTGTTGACAATGTCTCTTCCCAACAGATGCACGAAGTCAGAAAGGCTTTGAGAGGCAAGGGTGTTGTCTTGATGGGTAAGAACACCATGGTCAGAAGAGCCATCAGAGGCTTCATTGCTGACTTGCCAGACTACGAGAAGGTCCTTCCATTCGTCAAGGGTAACGTTGGTTTCATCTTCACCAACGACTCCCTAAAGGACATCAAGGACGTCATCATTGCCAACAAGGTTGCTGCTCCAGCCAGAGCCGGTGCCGTTGCCCCAGAAGACATCTGGGTCACCGCCGTCAACACCGGTATGGAACCAGGTAAGACCTCTTTCTTCCAAGCTCTTGGTGTCCCAACCAAGATTGCCAGAGGTACCATTGAAATTGTCTCCGACGTCAAGGTCGTTGACGCCGGTTCCAAGGTCGGTCAATCCGAGGCCACTCTGTTGAACATGTTGAACATTTCTCCATTCACCTACGGTCTATCTGTCGTCCAAGTCTACGACAACGGTCAAGTCTTCCCAGCTTCCATCCTGGACATCACCGACGACGAGTTGGTTTCCCACTTCGTCTCCGCTGTCTCCACCATTGCTGCTATCTCCCTAGCCATTGGTTACCCAACTCTGCCATCTGTTGGCCACACCTTGATCAACAACTACAAGAACTTGTTGGCTGTTGCCGTTGGTTCCGGTTACCACTACGCTGAGATCGAGGACTTGATTGACAGAATCGAGAACCCAGAGAAGTACGCTTCTGCTGCCCCAGCCGCTGCCGCTGCTACTGCTTCCGGTGATGCTGCCCCAGCTGAAGAAGCTGCCGACGAGGAGGAGGAAGAATCCGACGACGGTATGGGTTTCGGTCTATTCGACTAGAATAAATAATTCATAATATATTGTGTATGATATAATTTGTCTTAAGTTTATTTGTCTATTTGCGAGGGAAAAGGGACGGATGCAGATTTGCTCATCCTATTAGGAAGTATGTATTACGATTTTGTCTTGAAAGGTTGTGTGTAATATAATTTTGTCTTGAAAGGTTGTGTGTAATACAATTTTGTCTTTAAACGTTGATTGTGAAGGCAGGGAAGGGCATCAAGATGAGAGTGTATACAAGACTGCTAAACAGCGTAGCGTTATCCTACGAGAAGCTGACACCAGCGCATGTAACCAAGAGTGCGCCACCACTAGTGATCTTGCACGGCCTGTTCGGCAACAAGAACAACAACCGCTCGATGGCGCGCGAGTTGACCACACTCCTGTCCCGCCCCGCATACTTACTCGACATGCGCAACCACGGCGACTCCCCGCACACCCCCGAGATGACATACGCCGCCATGGCAGACGACGTCACAGCGTTCATCCGCACCCACCACATACAAGGCTGCATCCTCGTGGGCCACTCGATGGGCGCCAAGGCGGCAATGGCCAGCGTCCTCACGGACGCGAACTGTGCCTCGCAGCTGGTCTGCATCGAGAACTCCCCCGTGTGCACCCAGCCGAACGGCCGATTCGCCCAGTACGCGCGGCAGTTGCAACGGCTGTGCCGCCGGGCCGACGTCACGACGCTCTCCGAGGCCAAGAGGCAGTTACTGCGGCACGAGCCCAACGAGCGCCTCGTGCAGTTCCTCCTCACGACGCTGCGAAGGGGGGAAGACGGCACACTGACGGAACGAGCCGCACTCGCTACGCTGCACACCGCCGTCGTGCGGGGCGAGATCTCCGCGTGGGACCGCGACCCCGCCAGAGACCGCTGGTGCGGGCCCGCGCTGTTCCTCCGGGGCAGCGACTCCGCGGGCGTCCCAGACGAGCACGCACCGGCGATCGGGCGCTGCTTCCCGCGGTTCGAGCTGCAGACCGTCGCCGGGTCGCACTTCGTGAACGCGGAGCGGCCCGCGGAGTGCGCGCGGCTGATCGCGGAGTTCGTCGCGCGGCGCGAGGATGCGTGAGCGAGAATGAACGAGCGTACGAGAGGTGCGTGGGTGTGTGGGTGGTAGGGAAAATGCCCCCGCCGGCGTTCGAAGACGCGAAACGCCGGGTCGAGGCCCGAAAAAGCAACGGGACGCGTCGCTCGAGGCGCGGATTTCCCGATCGGGACAGCGCGGTCTCGACCCGATCCGCCGATCTGGCCAGCGCCGCCTGGTCGCCTGCTCGAGGTTGCAGGTGTGCCACTCGGGCCTCGAGTGCTCGACATCTCTCTCGAGCAGCACGCTGCACGTTGTGGTGGTCGGGATAGAGACTCCTCGCTTGTGTTTGGTGCGGGGGGAATCTTCGCTTGGTTTGTACTCTATTTATCTTTGTGCTGAAAAGTTTTCAACCTCTGACATCGTACCTGTCTACCATCCACACCGCAACCAAGGCATGTCGTTCCGTGATTCGCACCCGTATGAGGGCAGTGAGCGCGAGAGGCGTGACCAGTACGGGCAGCCCGTCGATGCGTACTCGTACACCGGCGACGGGCGTCGTGACAGCGACAGCGACAGTCTCGAAGACGACGAGAGGGACACCTCCAGGCACGCAGACGGCTTCGACATAGACGACACAGACGACTACGAGTACTCCCGGGCGGGCGCCGCGGCGGGCAACAGGACGCATAACAACAGCGACGCGTCGCTCGGGGCTGCGGGAGAGCCCAGTTTCTCGGACTACAGCAGCAGCTACGCGGCGCATAACGATATCCCCGGGTACGGAAACTACACCCCCTCGCATCTCAGCTACGGCGCGGACCAGACGACCTCGGACGTCAGCGGCAGTGGTGCTGGTGTCGGTGTCGGTGGTGTCGCCAGGAATAGTATGGCGCACCCTAGGGACCTCTTCCCGCAGGAGCCGTACCCGGCCTGGACCGCCGATCCAGACGCACCGGTCGACGTGAAACAGATAGAGGACGTGTTCATCGACCTGGCCAACAAGTTCGGGTTCCAGAGAGACTCGATGCGCAACATGTTCGACCACCTCATGACGATGCTGGACTCGCGGTCCTCGCGGATGTCTCCGAGAGACGCGCTACTGTCCCTGCACGCGGACTACATCGGTGGCGACAGAGCGAACTACAAGAAGTGGTACTTCGCCGCGCAACTGGACCTGGATGACGAGATCGGGTTCAGAAACATGTCCCTGAACAAACTGAACAACAAGTCCCGCTCCGCGAAGAAGTCCAGCAGGAAACTGCTAAAGACAGTCTACAACGACGAGGACGTCCGCGGCGTGTTGGGATCCCTAGAGAACGACAAGTCCCTGCAGGCCGCAGACTTCCGGTGGAAAGTGAAGATGAACAGTCTCTCCGCGGTCGAGATGGTGCGTCAAGTCGCACTGTACCTCTTGGTATGGGGGGAGGCGAACCAGGTCAGGTTCACTCCCGAATGTCTGTGTTTCATCTACAAGTGTGCGCTGGACTACTTGGACTCGCCGCAGTGCCAGCAGTCGTCGTTGCCAGAGGGTGACTACTTGGACAGAGTCATCACCCCACTGTACAAATTCATCAGAAACCAAGTCTACGAGATCGTCGACGGCAGGTTCGTGAAGCGGGAGAGAGACCACAACAAGGTCATCGGCTACGACGACGTCAACCAGCTGTTCTGGTACCCGGCGGGCATCAACAAGATCGTCCTGTCAAACGGTACGAAACTGGTCGAATTGCCCACGGAGGAACGGTTCCTCAACTTGGGTAACGTCAGTTGGGACGACGTCTTCTTCAAGACATACTTCGAGACGAGAACTTGGCTCCACATGGTCACAAACTTCAACCGTATCTGGATCATGCACGCATCCGTGTACTGGATGTTCTGCGCGTACAACGCTCCCACATTCTACACTCATAACTACCAGCAATTAGTCAACAACCAGCCGTTGGCCGCATACAAGTGGGGGACTGCCGCCCTCGGTGGTACCGTCGCGTGTGCTATCCAACTAGTCGCCACCATCTGCGAGTGGTTCTTCGTTCCAAGGAAATGGGCAGGTGCCCAGCATCTGTCTCGCCGGTGCGGGTTCATCATTTTGCTTCTGGCGATTAACTTGGCGCCCATCGCGTGGCTGTTCGCCTACGAGAAGGATACCGTCTACAGTAGACCTGCTTACATTGTCTCCATCG
Source organism: Kazachstania taianensis (assembly GCA_003708865.2). Classification (NCBI taxonomy): domain Eukaryota; kingdom Fungi; phylum Ascomycota; class Saccharomycetes; order Saccharomycetales; family Saccharomycetaceae; genus Kazachstania; species Kazachstania taianensis. Next base: position 14,719 of record PPOK02000088.1, on the reverse strand, counting down.
TGTTCTTCTTCGTGGCAGTCGTCACAATGGTCTTCTTCTCCGTGATGCCCCTCGGTGGTCTGTTCACCTCTTACATGAACAAGTCGTCAAGACGCTACGTCTCCTCGCAGACCTTCACTGCTTCGTTTGCTCCCTTACATGGTTGGGATAGAGTCCTATCGTACTTGATCTGGATCGTTGTCTTTGGCGCGAAATACGCAGAATCTTATTTCTTCTTGATTCTGTCGCTAAGAGATCCAATCAGAATCCTGTCCACAATGACTATGAGATGTACTGGGGAATACTGGTGGGGTGCAAAGCTTTGTAGACACCAGCCAAAGATCACTCTGGGACTCATGATTGCTACCGATTTCATCCTGTTCTTCCTGGACACATACCTGTGGTACATTATCGTCAACACTGTCTTCTCCGTGGCCAAGGCATTCTACTTGGGTATGTCCGTGATGACCCCCTGGAGAAACATTTTCACCAGATTACCAAAGAGAATCTACTTAAAGATCCTAGCGACAAACGACATGGAGGTTAAATACAAGCCAAAGGTCCTTATCTCGCAGATCTGGAACGCAATTGTCATTTCCATGTACAGAGAACATTTACTGGCGATCGATCATGTCCAACAGTTGTTATACCACCAAGTACCAGCAGAAATCGAGGGTAAGAGAACTCTAAGGGCTCCAACCTTTTTCACCTCGCAAGACGACAACAAGATCAAGACTGAATTCTTCCCATCTGACTCTGAGGCCGAGCGTCGTATTTCCTTCTTCGCTCAATCGCTGGCGTGTCCGATGCCAGCACCATTGTCAGTGGACAACATGCCAACATTTACCGTCTTGACACCACATTACTCCGAAAGAATTTTGTTGTCCCTAAGAGAAATTATCCGTGAGGATGATCAGTTCTCTAGAGTGACACTGTTGGAATATTTGAAACAACTGCACCCTGTCGAATGGGACTGTTTCGTTAAGGATACAAAGATTTTAGCGGACGAGACCGCTGCCTACGAGGGTATTGAAGATGAACAAGAAAAGGGTGACAATGCATCTTCTGATATTGACGATCTACCATTCTACTGTATTGGTTTCAAGTCTGCTGCTCCAGAGTACACACTGAGAACCCGTATCTGGGCCTCTCTGAGATCTCAAACTCTGTACCGTACCGTCTCTGGTTTCATGAATTATTCAAGAGCTATCAAATTATTATATCGTGTTGAAAACCCTGAAGTGGTTCAAATGTTTGGTGACAGTGCCGAAGCGTTAGAAAGAGAATTGGAAAAGATGGCAAGAAGGAAATTCAAATTCTTGGTGTCCATGCAAAGATTGGCTAAATTCAAACCACATGAAATGGAAAATGCTGAGTTCTTATTGAGAGCTTACCCAGATTTACAAATTGCTTACTTGGATGAAGAACCCCCTCTACGCGAGGGTGATGAACCAAGAATTTATTCCGCTGTTATTGATGGTCACTGTGAATTGTTAGAAAATGGTCGTAGACGGCCCAAGTTTAGAGTCCAATTATCTGGTAATCCGATCCTAGGTGATGGTAAGTCTGATAACCAGAACCATGCCATCATCTTCTATAGAGGTGAGTATATCCAGTTAATCGATGCTAACCAAGACAATTATTTGGAAGAATGTTTGAAGATTAGATCAGTGTTGGCTGAATTCGAAGAATTAGGCGCTGAACAACACAATCCATACGCTCCAAACGTCGAATACGAGGACCAAACGAACAACCATCCTGTGGCAATTGTCGGTGCCAGAGAATACATTTTCTCTGAAAATTCTGGTGTTCTAGGTGATGTTGCAGCTGGTAAGGAACAAACTTTCGGTACATTATTTGCTCGTACTCTATCTCAAATTGGTGCTAAATTACATTATGGTCATCCTGATTTTATCAATGCTACTTTCATGACCACCAGAGGTGGTGTATCCAAGGCACAAAAGGGTTTACATTTGAATGAAGATATCTACGCTGGTATGAATGCACAACTACGTGGTGGTCGCATCAAGCACGTTGAATATTACCAATGTGGTAAGGGTAGAGATTTAGGTTTTGGAACAATTTTGAACTTCACTACTAAAATTGGTGCTGGTATGGGTGAACAGATGTTATCCCGTGAATATTATTACATGGGTACTCAACTTCCAGTTGACCGTTTCTTATCGTTCTATTACGCACATCCAGGTTTCCATTTGAATAACTTGTTTATTCAATTATCTTTGCAAATGTTCATGCTAACTTTGGTTAACTTACACTCCCTGGCCCACGAATCTATTATCTGTTTGTACAATAGGAACATTCCAATTACAGATGTTCTATATCCATATGGTTGTTACAACTTAGCTCCGGTCATTGATTGGGTGAGACGTTACACACTTTCTATCTTCATCGTCTTCTTCATTGCGTTTGTTCCAATGATTTGTCAAGAATTAATTGAGCGTGGTGCCTGGAAGGCAACATTGAGATTCTGGCGTCATATCTTGTCGTTATCCCCCATGTTCGAAGTGTTTGCTGGTCAAATATATTCTGCAGCTTTATTGAGTGATTTAACTGTTGGTGGTGCACGTTATATTTCCACCGGTCGTGGTTTTGCAACATCTCGTATTCCATTCTCTATCCTATACTCCAGATTTGCCAGTTCTGCTATCTACATGGGTGCAAGATCGTTACTGATGCTGTTATTCAGTACTGTAGCACACTGGCAGGCTCCACTTCTATGGTTCTGGGCTTCGCTAGCCGCTCTTGTGTACTCTCCATTCATCTTTAATCCACATCAATTGTCGTGGGATGATTTCTTCCTAGATTATAGGGACTTCATCAGATGGATGTCCAGAGGTAACAGCAAGTACCATAAGAACTCATGGATTGGTTATGTGAGAATGGCAAGATCTCGGGTCACTGGGTTTAAGCGCAAACTTGTTGGTGATGAATCTGAGAAAGCTGTTGGTGATGCTACTAGAGCACATAGAACCAACTTATTCCTTGCTGAAATTATTCCATCATTTGTTTATGCTACTGGTTGTTTCATTGCATTCACATTCATTAATGCTCAAACAGGTGCTAGGACAACGGATGCAGACAGAGTCAACTCTGTTCTCCGTATGATTATATGTACACTGGGTCCAATTGGTGTTGACATGGCTGTTCTTGCGTTCTGTGTGTCCGTTTCATGCTGTTCTTCGGCGATGTTCCGTTCGTGTCACAAGAATCCAGGCTCTATCCTGGCTGCATTTGCCCATGGTGTTGCAGTTATTGTCCATGTCGGTGCGTTTATCGTTATGTGGGTCCTAGAAGGTTTCAGCTTTGTCAAGATGTTGATAGGTGTTGTCACCTGTATTCAATGTCAAAGATTTGTCTTCCAATGTGCCTCCGTTCTATTGTTGAACCGTGAGTACAAGAATGACCACGCTAATACGGCTTTCTGGACTGGTCAATGGAGCACTACTGAGTCTGCATTCTCCCAGGCGATGAGAGAATATTTAGTCAAGATTATTGAATTATCTGAATTTGCAGCTGATTTTGTCCTCGGTCATGTTATTCTGTTGACACATTTGCCTTTGTTGTTGATTCCTGGGATTGACAGACTACATTCTATGATGTTGTTCTGGTTAAAACCATCTCGTCAAATCCGTCCACCAATCTTTTCCATCAAGCAATCACGTTTGCGTAAACGGATGGTGAGAAAGTACTTCTGCTTATACATTTTGATCCTATTGATCTTTGCTGGGTGCATTGTCGGCCCAGCTGTTGCTGCCGCGTATGTTCCAGACCGTATTGCTGCGCATCTAACCGGTGCTGGTCACAACTTATTCCAACCAAGAAATGTGAACCAGAACGACACTGGTGTCAGCATATCGACGTACTCTGGTCATTATTACTCGGCGACCCCATCGTTGAGAACCTGGTCTACAAAAGTATGATTTTGGATTTATGAATCACTACTATCTTTATCTTCATTTTTTTTATATTTGCACGATCTCATCCCCGGTATATGTATAGAATGAGAGTCTTATATTATTCATATTTAGAGAAATAAATTATTAAAACTTTGTTATATTAATGGCCAAAATGTAATGTATTCACTACGAATTAAATGAAGCATGTTATTGTATATATAGAGATATAAATATTTTATTTATTTTACTTACTTCCTCCAAGCCCCCACCATACTAATGATTTAGGTGCTGCTTTGGGGCTTAGTTTAGGTTTAACGATGAAATACCGCTCGTGTCCCGGGACATCGATATATACACACACGAATTTCGGCCTTAATTTCCCGTTAACCTCTAGCGTCTCCGCATGGACGAGTCCTATCTTCTTCTTGGACTCCAAATGGAACCTCAGATACACATGCACGTTGCCGTCCTTATCGACACGCCTCCTTGACGTAATCGGCCTGTTTCTAGTCCATCTGTCGTGTGTCACGAGTTCCCCGTACGCCTTCAGCCGCTCGTTCCTCACGAGCGAGTCCGCGCACTCGAGGGCCTTCCTCACGAGCGGATCGTTCTGCACCATGGAGACAGCCCTGTTGAACAGCTGCGTGTCCCCGCCCGGGGAGAAGAGCTCTGAGCCTATGAGGTACAGCACGAGCGCCGAGAGCCCGACGGCGCCGACGACGAGGACTCCCGAGGCCGTGAAGGTCGTGGCCCGTCTGACGCGCGGCCAGATTGCCGAGAGCACGCTCCTCTTGCGTTTGTCCCCGCTGTCTGTGCTCTTTGTGTCTGTACTCTTGTCGTTCTTCGCCTTGGCGTCCGTGGCGTGGGACGAGTAGGACCGGAGTTCTCCAGGGCCGGAACCCCTAACCGTCGAGACGCGCCCTGGAGAAACATAGAACCGTGACACTCCCACGGCGGAGGCACACCGTGCTGCCGATACTAGCGTCTGCGGGTTGCGTGATACGAGCCTAGCGAGCATTTACCGTGGTGCTGTTGGAGGTGGCGGTGGTGCGAGCGATGCGCTTGGAATCTCTGTGCGGATTCAAGGTGTAATTGGCCGATTTTTCTCGGATGGAAAGTGAACTGGGCAGGATTCGACTGCGAACAACGAGAGTGTCACCTGTGACAGAGCCCTAAACGTTGCTGTAGAGGGTGTGTCGTTGAGCTGGGGACTGTGGACCCGCCTGCCTGGACCTGGACGGTTGTGTACACCCGTGCATCCACAGCAGTTTTCTGAAAAGTGGGTGAAAAAGCGCATGTCCCAAAGGGGAAATACCCGAACTCGAGTTTTTCAGAATTTCCAAAAGGGATTCGCTAGTAGACTCCAGGCTGGGGGCAGGGAGAGTGCCCAGCCTAGCTCTGTCCCCCAGACGGAGACTCCAGTGCCGTTTCTGCCCAGAGCACTCGAGCTACCCCCGCCTGCCCCACCGATCCGCTGCCTGGCGGGATACTGGAGGCCATGCCAGATGAGCCTGGATCTACGCACGGAGCAGGCCGTGGCAGATTCGCGTGTTAACATTGAAGAGATGTGGTATAACCTGGACACTTGTCTCGGAGCCTCGTTTCGACAGTTGGGACCAGACCACCGCAAACAGATATATACACAATGGCTAAGCAATCTTTAGGTATGTTACAGAGATGAGAGTTGTCACGAGTTGTGGAGCGTGCGAGACATGCGAGGGGCGCAATACACGAGTACAAGCACAAACGCACAAGCACAAACACACAGACACACGCACACGAGATAGGAATAGCATTACTAACAGATGACGAATCACGCATGATTCCACTTACAAAACAGACGTTTCCTGTGACAGAAACAAGTCCAGAAAGGCTTACTTCAACGCCCCATCCTCGGTCAGACGTGTCCTAATGTCTGCTCCTCTATCCAAGGAACTAAGAGCCCAATACGGTATCAAGGCCCTTCCAATCAGAAGAGACGACGAAGTTCTTGTCACCAGAGGTGCCAAGAAGGGTGAGGAAGGTAAGGTCTCCTCCGTCTACAGATTGAAGTTCGCCATCCAGGTCGACAAGATCTCCAAGGAGAAGTCCAGCGGTGCCTCCGTCGCCATCAACATCCACCCATCCAAGGTCGTCATCACCAAGTTGCATTTGGACAAGGACAGAAAGGCTCTTATCGAGAGAAAGGGTGGTAAGCTAGAATAAGCGGATTAATCTCCAGAGTATAATATGTACCCCGTTATATAACGTTTTTAACCCATTACTTCATTATGTCGATGTGTGTTGCGAATTTGTGTGTTAGTATTGGCAGATGGCATTGAGTGACTCTACAAGCATATATCGGCACAAACGTTCGAAGTATATTTACAGACGCATTCTCGAACATCAAGATATAGAAGGTTGTGTCGTGTAATGACGCCTACTACTCGGTGCAGGCATATCCCACTCCCGGATACTCGTTAACGAATATTTATGAGTGTGACGAGTATTTATAAGTGTGATTGCGTATTTATAAGTGCAAAGAATGTTATTATATAGGGTATTATGAGTGTATGTAAGTATGTACAGACATGGATGCAAAAAGACAAAAGAGACACTGCGGTCAACGTGACGAGCGTGAATTACGCGCTCTCAGCCTCCTCTTGTCTTGCTCCTCCGCCATCTTCAGCAGGTCGTACCTCGTTATGACGGTGTTATCGTAGCAAGGCTCACTGGGTCTCCCCCTCCCCCAGCGGGAAACTCTCCCCGATATACACTTCACGGGCGCTAAGAAGAAGGCGCCCAGGGCACTGTTGAGCGTCGAGACACCCGCGCTGCCCGGTACAGAACCGAGCATCGAATCGAACATGGACATTTTAGTATCAGCGAGCATAATTGTTGTGTAATTGCTTGCAATGCTGGGACAAGCACATACTCTCACTCCCTCTCACACTCACACATATATATATATATATGTATGTATTATACTGCTGTCGATGCACTAGCGGCGCTCCTCGAGCAGCTTAGTCACTATTTCCGCCGCGCATCGGGGCTCCGCGGAACCGAGGGCGGGAGCGGTGCTATCTCCGCGGATTCGCACGCGTGTGCTATCTCCGCGGATTCGTAACAGCGTGTGTATGTACGTGGGTGTGTGGGTGTGCTGCGCTGACAGCGCGGAAGAACCCCTTGTGTAAACAAAGCTATTTCCGCGGACGCTGGGGGATCCGCGGAATTGCGCTACGGCCCCGAGCGTCTTCGGATTGAAACTGCGTAACGCCTGATTTGTCAGATCTCTGCACCGCTCGGTGATTGGTAACGCTTGGTGATTGGTAATGGTGACCGGATTGATAGTCCCGCTATCCCGCTATCCCGCTATCATTTCAGTGTAGACATGTGTATAAGCACAGGAGGGTAGGGGGTAGTCCAATCAATGTAAACAAATGTGTTGAATAGCAAAACACCCGGTAGGGCCGACCCCTATTAGATACACCTTAATAAGAATTATGATTTAAACAATGTTCTTCTGCTCCTTGGTGGGACCCCTTAAGTTAAATATATATTTGTTACAGTAACGCGTCAACAGTCCAATGACTGTATCGACGTTCACGCGCACACTTGGGACGTTCAGAGTAGTCTATCTACACGTCCGTAGACACGTATATCTAACATATCAGAGTAGTCTGAGGACATGACAGTTTTAACGTCAAAGTATCAAGGAAATATCACTGTCGAACCAACCTAAGGAAGAATACTCTCCCAGTTAATGAACGGGAAACTCTTGAATCGTCAAAGAATAATTAAAAGACAACTGAAGTAAAACGTGTGATATCGAGATACGCGACACAACAATCGCACCTATCAACTGGATTCTGAATACTGATAAAGGATTGCCGTTAGAGGTGCTGAGATCTAAGTTGAACGCGTCGTTTCAACAGTGAGAAAATTGTATTATGATTTTTCTAGTTCGTTGCAACTCCTTCTTCTTACCCCTTGCTATTATCGTACGTTATATAAGTACAAGTTCAAACAGTTAACGCCTATTCTAGCTATTACGGTCATTTGATATTAATTCACTACAACACTTCATGTCGACCTCTCGCTTCTGAAGATACCTTCCGCAAGGATCCTCAATCGCAAACAGAATTCAAAGCGGAATTGTGCCTACTTTTGACAAGATTTGACAGAATATATCCAAGAGACCCCTTTGGCGGGGGGTTGTGAAAAGATAATTCGCAGGAGACCTACAGGTGTCCTGTGCATTAGCGCCCTATTTAGTAACAAGCGCCGTTTCGACAGTTGCAGTGACACTCAATCCTAATGATTTGGTTAACTTCACGACGGAGTCTCGAAATTGCCGAATGCACACAATTTGCCATCTAGCATCCGAGTACAACCGTCAGAGTTTTTGAAACCTGCCAAATAATAAACCCGGATGTTACGCTCTTCGTTACTCAAGAAAGTAGGGGCAAATTTTCTGGTTGACGGACGTGCCCCTGTGTAGGAACCCAGTTTCGACCAAAATAGATACAATACAATTTCTAGGTGAAGTAACGAACTGGTTCGTATTTCAAGGTTCGAATTGCCTTCAAGCGGCTTTCCTTCTTAGATCTAGCTTTCACCCACATCCTGGAGATGTTTATTTACATCGTGGTCTTCAGAATTGAATGCAAATCTGGCACCTCTTGCGTGCCCATCCCCGAGCCAGATTTGTACTTAATTCTGAAGATCACAATGTCGATAACCACATCTAGAATGTATGTGAAAGCTGCACGTTCAAATCGTGCTATAAATTTTCTCGCTGCGGTCCCTTCTTCTTTATTACACCTTACTCTCTAATGTACATTATACAATTACATAGCGTATAACCCAAACGCTTATCACATTGTAGTTTTAATTCACTATGATACTTTTGTGACAGGGTTGAGTTATTAGTAAAGGTCAAAAAGATTTGACTGTCTGCAGAGTGAATAAAAGCTATGGTACCGATTCTCTCCTCAATTCCTATTTTGAAGTGGAAGACTGTAGGACATTATGCGAAGGAAAGTATTGGCGTCCAGAGTATGAATTATACAAGGTTGTATGGCAGTGTGTTAAACCAATAATAGCAATAACAACAAGGATTCTCGAACGCCCTTGAAAACGAACGATGAAGAGACTTCTTCCAAGAGTATCAATAATTCTGAGGTAAAACTGGAATTCCACCGACGGTCTCACGGAAGAAGTAGTTTGATAACGGCGACGTAGGTCAACTTGGAGATCCATGGAATTAGCCTTTTTGCGTTCTCATTCAGTGATGGTGTTTTGATCTTGGAGGTAATACCACAGTGTCAGGGACCCAAGAGAATGTGTTACTATAAAGTGGAGGTAATATTGCAGCGTAGTGACCCAAGAGAATGTGTTACTATAAAGTGGAGGTAGTATGGGTTCGTATGGGTTATTGGTGGCGAAATCCAAGACGAGGAAATAAGACTCCACACAGTACTAACCTATTCGACACAAATGATGAAGGGTTTAATTGCACGGATTGGCATTGGGCCATGGGGGTATATGTATGCACATATACATATATAATATGATTTTGACTTCTTGTAGGTTCTTCAAAACTTGCAGACACTATTTGTATAAATGGATGCTGTAGTCTTTTCCGCTAGGAGGTCTCTAAATTGCTCAGCACCTTTACGCGGGGTTGCTTTTGAATCCGTTTTGTTGGCCTCTCGAGTGACACCAGCCAATGTATTGAAATGTGTCAAATGGTCTCTGTCAAATAGTAGAATTGTTTGAAAAGTTTTACTTCAGACGTTGATGGAACGTAAATCGAAGCGATCTATTTAGTTTCTCTTTGAAGATATTTTTGAATATCTTGGGCAAGAATCCATAATACTGGTCAGTTCTTGTAGATTCACTTTCTGCACTCGCTATACGTTTTAACGTTTAATTGAAGTAATAAATCTTGGAAACTCCTGGCAATTTCGATAGAGACATTTACACTTTGGTATAGTTTTATCGTAGAATTTTGGCGTTTTCCAAACGTTACAGCAACAGGGTCGGGCTGTTTCGATTCCAAAATAATGTTTACTGTTTGATGATGAAGACTATATAATTTTGTTAGATATTTTCGTGGACTCTAACGACAGTTTATGGAATACCTGTTCGATATTTTCGTTAACTACTGTCACCGGTAGTACTAGACGGCCTCGTACAGTCGTGGACTCACCCGCACAGACTTTGTTATCAGCTCTGTCATGATATCCATCTTTTCGTCCCACCTTGTTTCAGCTTTTTATCCAATATCTGGAACATTTGCTCATCTCGTCTCTGATTGATATATAAAGCTGCTGCATCCCCAGAGCAATCTCGGATACATATTCGTATGTTTATATTCTATATTCAAGAAGGACAACATTAACTTATACTCTGTCTATACGAATACCATACTTTATTTAGTTCTACCTAAGACCTCTAACACAAACCTTATTAAATATAATTAACTTTACCATTAAGATCCGTTAATAGACGACATTTTATATCCCAGACTTAGAGTAACGCGAACGCAGTTCCAACCGTATCCGTTTCATTGTAATTTTGATTGCGTCGCACAAGGTATGAACATGCATTTGTAAATACCACAGGTGCTGAAGACTATAATTAACGCACTTGAAGTTCTGTCTTATAATAATACAAAAGGACAAATGTTATCTATGCCTAGTATACTAGTCTGTGTGAGCAGTCTTTCTCGCACGTACGTGCTTGACCCACTCCCGGCGCTGCGATTCGAGCGTTCCCCCGCATTGCACGTACGTATCCTTGCAATGCACGTTGTACGTATCCTTGAGATGCAGCGTCTCCGCGACCCACGCCACGATCCAGTGCGTGTCCGCCTGTGTTAACAGTCTCACAAGCCACCCCGTGGCGTGCAGCACGTTCACAACAAGGTAGTAAGCCGCCCCGGAACACAGCCCCACGGCAAACCCGACACACACTTGCTCGGCGGAGTGGTACCCCAAGTACACCCTCGACGCGGCCGTCCCCGCCGCAAGTAACGCCAGCACCGCGACATACACTATGCGGTCCCGCCGCCCCGTATCACACCACTTATGGCACAGTGTCAGGGCCCAGTACATGAGCCCCCACGCGACGAACTGCGCATGCGCACTCGGCATGCCGTACCCCGGGCCGATAGCCACCGCGGGCGTCCGCGCGGGCTCGAGCGCCACCGCCAGCGAGAGCGGCCGCGGCTGCCTCAGCACCCGCTTCAGCACTGTGTTCAGGGCCTCGTTCGCGAGCTGTCCCGCCACGGCGTACAGCGGCTCCGCCTCCCGCGTCGCTATGAACCACGCCAAGTAGGACTGCAGCGCGAGCACGGGCACTAACGCTAGGTACGCTGCTGCGACGCTGAGCGGGTCCGCGGGGTCGTACAGCACGTACGTGTCGTCCAGGGGCACGCGCATCGCTGGGGGCGTGAGGGCTTGTTACATGGATACATACGGTCAGTTGTACTTGTCGAAGAGCGCGTCGACGAGGGCGATGTACTGCTGCTCGGCGTCAGCGGTAGACAGTCCCCGGACGCGGTCCCAGGCGTCCCATTTCGCCCTGCCGCGGATGTTGAACACGCCGGGCCTGTCGCCCTGGCAGTCGCCCGCTGTGGCCTGCTTGTAGAGCGCGTAGAGCTGCAGCATCTCGTCCTGCGAGGGCTTCGTGGGGAGCGTGTTGACTGCGGCGGCCTTCTCCTCGAACAGCGCGGATACCATGGTGAGATCGAGAGTGGTGGTTGAGTGTGGTTGCGTGTGAGAGAGACTGTTGCAGATGCATTTCAGCTCCTTTTGTAGCGCGGGGCAAGAGAAGGAGAGCAAGAGTGGAGACGTGTGACAGGACGACTGGACGTGTCGTGCTGCTGTGTGCGGTGGTACTGCTGCATACGGGTGTGCTGTGGCTGTGTTCTGCGGTGCTGTCACGAACGCAGACGCTGCACTGGTGACGTGGCAAGTCACACTCGCCCACACAGACACAGACACTCATACACACAGACACACAGACACACAGACACTCATACACTCATACACACCCACTCCCGTCGCTCCCACCCCCGCCCTGCCCTGTCTCGACTCGCCGCTCTCTTCTCTAAAGACCCACGCACCCTCGCGCCGCTACTAAACAGCCGCCGCCGCTGCACGACCACCCCAGCCACCCCGCCAATGCCAGCTACACACGCCGCGGGCACCGACGACAGCGCGGGCACGCCCGTCAAGACCGGCTACGCCGTCGCGGGCAGCGACCTGCAGCCCTTCCCCTCCTACCACGCCTCGCACCACCCGAGGGCCGTCTCGCACGACCACAACGTCTCGCACGACTGCAGCGAGCGCGTCGAGCACGCCGACGCGAACGTCTCCATCATCTCGCGCTCGCGCACGAACTCGATGAACGAGCCCGTGCAGGACCACCGCAGGCGCAGGTCCTCCTCCATCATCTCGCACGTCGAGCAGGAGACGCTCGAGGACGAGAACGACCAGCAGGTGTTTCCGAACCTCAACGCCGCGTGGGTCTCGCAGCGCGGCGCATGGGTGGTGCACCTCGTCGTTATCGTGCTGCTCAAGCTGTTCTACAACCTGCTGCCGGGGCTGAACTCGGCCCCGGACTGGTCCTGGACGCTCACGAACGTCACGTACAACGTCGGCTGCTACGTCATGTTCCACATGATAAAGGGCACGCCCTTCGACTTCAACGGCGGCGCGTACGACAACCTCACGATGTGGGAGCAGATCGACAACGAGACGCTGTACACCCCGTCCCGCAAGTTCCTGCTGGGCGTGCCCATCGTGCTGTTCCTCGTCATGACGCACTACGCGTGCTTCGACTACACGCTCTTCTCGTTCAACTTCGTCGTGACTTTTGCCGTGGGCATCATCCCGAAGTTGCCCTCGACGCACCGCTTGAGGATCTCCATCCCGGGCATCACGGGGCCCCAGCAGATCAGCTAGTCGTGCTACTGCGCTTACACAATTATACATACGTGTGTTTCATTATATAGAAGGGTATCGCTCAAGCGCTAGAGTGAGCTGAACGTGTTCGATGCGTTGATGTATATACGTTAGTGGAATATCGAATAGATCGTAATGTGAAGTATGAGATCGCTACCGTTATGACAGTTCAATATACTATTTGACAAAATAATATACAAGTCCTGTGTCGATGCAATCAGGACGTCAATTTACAAAGGAGTTCTTCTGAGTTATGTAATCGAAACTCAATCCACAAGCTCAATCCACAAGCTCAATTCCCAAGCTCAATTCCCAAGCTCAATTCCCAAGCTCAATTCCCAAGCTCAATTCCCAAGCTCAATCCACAAGCTCAATCCACAAGCTCAATCCACAAGCTCAATTCCCAAGCTCAATCCACAAGCTCAATCCACAAGCTCAATCCACAAGCTCAATTCCCAAGCTCAATCCACAAGCTCAATTCCCAAGCTCAATTCCCAAGCTCAATTCCCAAGCTCAATTCCCAAGCTCAATTCCCAAGCTCAATTCCCAAGCTCAATCCACAAGCTCGAAAGGATGGTCGCTTCTCTTTTCAGGACTATTCCCAGCTCGAAAGGATGATATGTTCTCTTTTCAGAACTAGCCCTGAAAGCTTGGGATGACCACGCAAGATATTTGTAAGTTCCAGAGACACCAGATCAAATGGTTCAAGCAGAGCCCACTGTTTCAGCCGATACTGGGTCATCTGTGGATATCCCTGCTCAAGCTCCAGCTTTGGCTAGTGGTGGTAATCTACCGTTGAACGCCTAAACCGAACGTGGCATTGATTCTTTATTGCCCGATGGCACTGGCTCCAGCGACTTAGCCAAAGCCTTAAGTCAGATTTCACACCGTTATGACTGTTACTAAGCTAAACAGTGAGACAGCTGGGATGATCAAATAAATCCAAACTACTTCGGATAATGCCAATATCTACGTATATATCTCCAGCTACTTTGACACGTTTAAGAAAACATCCAGATTAAATATCCGGCATTGAAGTTGAAAAAGACAAAGGTGTCACAAATTACATCGTTGTACTCGATGGAATTAGATTTACTAAGAATCCCAGAAGACGAATTGTTAAAGATGTTCTCGCATTCCCACATTGAAATGTTACTGAATAATTGAGAAAGAACAAGTCGGGCCAAATGTAATATCCTAGATTTTATATAAAGATGTTACGCGCATGTTGTTAGTGTTTCATATCTATGTATGGATGTCTGATACATCAGACAACTATTTATCTAATAGTGATTGTAATACCTCCTACAAGGGTTATTACATCTGGTAACGCCAGTGTTATTACCTGTTTACGAAAATTGCATGCTTTCTTTGCGTCCGTGCAGAATAATTTATCGAAACATATGACCACGTTGAACGTGTCTAACGGCGAGTGTGAATTAAGTATCGTGTATAAATATATTATGGCGATTAAAGAATCTGGAATGAGTATAAAACTTCTTCTCTAGTAAGTGCCAACATTTTTGGGGTATAGGTTAGCATTACCAACATTCAGAATGTACTTGCCTTATTGACAACAGTATTTTTTGAGCTTGGATATCCTTACGAAAAGTCTCTTGTGAAGCGGCGACAGTAGGTAAAGCCAGCATAGAAGCACACATGACGGAGGTGTTATAGTGAATTAAATACTTATAGACTAGAATAGCTAGAATAAGGGTTAGTATATAACCTAGAGTAGAGCATAAGGTATAAGTAATTCTCATTATCATATCGACTTGACATAACTATCTGTGGCAAATTACTACCCCTATATTCGTAGATAATGGGGGGGGGGGGGGGGGGGGCAAAGAAAATCTGCCAATATTTTTT
>PPOK02000087.1:0-33985 GCA_003708865.2 Kazachstania taianensis | reverse complement strand
CCGGAGTATCGACTTACCGCACTTGATAGCCAGTATCCGCAAGCATTATTAAAACCAATTGCGTTTTGGAGTAGTGCGAAGCACAGCGTAAGTTTCAACCGTATTCATTCCCAATGTAACTATTACTCGGGCCACGTTTGTACAAGATTTAATCACACGTTTGGAACCAGTAAACCACTACAACCATAAGGGCAACATCCCTCACATCACCAAGAAAGCCTCCACAAATCCAGCCACCAGCCACATGTTGACGGTCCCTGGCGGATAGTCACTAATATACACAGAATCTAGCTACATATCGTCAAATTCGCCAACAAATCTAATATCATGGCGATGATGGCCCACAGTACCACCACTGCTTCTGACCTTCTCCTAGACCTTGCTTGAAAACCGGTGTTTACAAACCACCATTGCTTGAAAAATGTTCATGGGGGTCCCTAATCTTGTAGTAATCGTTTGACTTCTATTGTATTTGAGTACTAATACACCTTGGTAAATGCTGGAAGTACGAGGTATACTTTCTTGGTAAACATCTGTAGTACTTGGATAATTGACATTCGGATACTTGGAGATTTTTGTAAATAATGCCGTTCAGTTTGGGGGTATACCTTCGTTTCGCCGCCAATACCCTTTGCATACCTTTTTTTCTACCTAAAACAGTACAAGTGTTGATATACTTGAAGTCATTCCCTGTAACGCGATCGGACTTAGCATGCCGTAAGGAGAGACAACCAGGACACTTTCTTACATAGTAAAAAAAAAAAATTGGGGGCACTTCTTTCGTGAAAGCGTCGAAAGGAAAAGGTATAAACACCAGTTATTCACGTCATGCACCTTTCCATCCCCCCATTGCAGACACTCAAAACACCAACCACTTAGCATGTGATTTTCCCTTAATGGAACATTTTCCATCAAGGTTGCAGTGACGCCTAGCGTTGCCATCGGTGCCGCTGCTAAGAGGAAGGCAATCTAAAACATGCTTAGGAACCATTTCTTTGAACACATAAGCTGTCAGTTCAATGAACTTTCAAACTTTTGAAAGCTCAGAGAATGTAGTACTAGACTAACTTGTAACAGACAGTGGAGGTTCAGTGACAGCCATACCAGATAACCTAACCCTCAACAACGCGAGAATGCATACACTATTGCTAACATTTCCAATATTGAACCGCTACAGTTGGTGCAAAAAGGAAATTACCAAGGTAACCTGTCTAAACCGACAGTTGGTACATATAATTTATTGGGTATACACGTATATATCCCGCATGAACCGGGGTAACCTATCTATTTGGATAATAAACTAACGGAGAAGGGAACCATCTTTCCTACCTCCCAGATGTATGATACTACCTTGGGTTTTTACAATGAAACCACCGGTGTCACGTCCTGATTTATGGAATGGAACTCTGCAGACAATATGCAGGCAATGGTAACAAATCTTTTGTTTTGAAACGGCAGTTGTTGGAGACAACAAAGAAGTAATAAGCAGCGGGGCACTAGACCCTGAAGGAAGGGATAAAACAACACAACGTAAGACACGTCGAGCCACATTAGAGATTGCACCTGGATATTTGGCAATTGCTTGTGACTGTTGATAGTAGTCATCTGATTGACGATACTTTCCAAAGCCCCTCAGCATATACCCCATGGTTGGTGGTACGACTCTGTGATACCTTTTGTGGTATTTATTAAAAGTGTGTAATAATTCGATAAATTTGATTCATGGCAATTGGTCGGCAGTGCCTCCGTAGAATAGTAAGCTTGATATAGTTCAATGAGCATACACCTGTTAGTCAAAACCAAAGCGTCCAAATTGTGCGTATATCCTGGACTATCTGTTTAGACTATCGTATCATCACTGGAATGTTTCCCTAACACAGAAGAGATCCCAAAGACCTTTGCGAGGAACATATACCATCGAAAATATAATACTCTCATGGAGTGAGAGAGGCAATACCTCATTTACCGAAAGACCAACTTCTTTTTGTGTCACCGTGAAGACCGTGTCAGATATATCACACATTGAGTTGCTGTTGTCTGGACTCAAAGAGAATGCTCTATAAGCATTACCGAGAAACTCCAAAGTTGACACTTTCCTTAGGCAGACCTGTGACGAAAAAATACCTGATACCGACATTTCCCCCGAAGAAGGGTATGTAAAAATCTTAAACAACCGCCTTTGATGAACAAATGTTTCCAAGCAAAGCAGTTCATTCTTGGAGAGCAACAGAAAGGATGTGATTATTTGTCATGATATTTCGTGTTCATTTAGTCCTTGTAACCTATGAGAGTTGTATCGATTATTAATTTAAAATTTATCCAGGGTATGTGAATAAGCTGTATGGTAGGCGTGTTACTGCAGATATATTTGGCATGTTAAAGGAATGTGATGGTCTATTAGCTGTTGTCCTTGAAAGGGATTATTTGTGTATAAATCATTTTTAAACTAATCGAAACAAAACATTAGGAAAAGCAAGGGAAAGGCAAAGGGAAAGGCAAAGGGGAAATATTAGAAATTCGGTATTTTGCCACGATATTTATATCAAAAAATCGGAGATCAAATATAGAAACAACGGCAACTCAGGTACGGCTGGGCCATGCCCTGAATGGGAAATATGTAAACAACTCGTCAACTTCTTTACTCCTTTTGGAAAGAGTATAAACAACTCGGTAGGTCTTTTTACCAATCAGGGAAAAAGGTAAACATCCCCTTAAATTTTTGATCATCAGGGAAGGATATAAATTACCCCTTAATGTCTTTACCAAATAAGGAAAAGAGTAAACAATCTCTTAGGGTTTTGCCATTGGAGGAAATGGATTTTTCGGAGATAAAAACGGTCTAAGAACTGGCTGTAGAACACATTAGAACTTTACAATTACCGGATGTGTGGGTGTTGTGGCAAATAGCCGCCGAAAAAACAAGGGTTTAGAGAAATGATTCCATGTAGGGAGATGGGTGGGCCACAGAGCCTGGGAACAGTCCGATGTTCGACAACAATTATCATTCCACAATTAGATTCGATGGGTGGGATATTAAGAAATAACCCGGTTCTTAGTCACCTGACTTACTCTACACCATGCAATCCAGCATTACCAGAACGTTGGAAAATCCTTCCAATACTCCTCTTCTAAATACCTATACCACACTTGGTACATATTTATGTATATTACTTTACAAATAGAAGATTAATGCTTTTACTCACAAGATTATATGCTTACCACATAACTCTATCTATCCGACATTATGAGTGACTTCACCAAGTTTTACACCGACCTTAGCGCTCCACATGGGGTCCACTTAACTATCCAGCAGATGACATCGATGAGCTAAACAAGAAGGAAAATGGTGCTGTTGAGAAGTTAAGGGAGGACTAGCCACTTTATGACGGTATTGATTGTAGGTTATGGAACTCACACATGGATTTCTCCTTCCTGAGACCACCCTCGTGTTATAAATAAGGAGAAACCAGAACGAAAAGAAAGAAATGTACGGTCATAAGGCAGAAGATTCATTGAAGAGTATCGCTGAGAGGAAGAGCGACAGGGGTAGTACGTCAAAGGAGATAAAAGGTAAGAATACAGTTATGCCAGAGAAAATGAAGCTTGGCGTGGCGTGGTACATAAAACGAATAAGGAAGAGCATACCGTTATTGACAAGTTTCATGTAAATAGGAGTTTTCAAGGGGATGGAATATCGGGTACTATCAAACACGATGGTTGCCCCCCATTCAAATGAGGAGCCCGATATTGAAAAAGCAGGTACCAGAAATGATACACATTCGTATAGGAGCCCAATATCGATCACGGCCGCCTTCTATTTGAGGGAAAGGGTACTTTGTGAGGGTAATTCCACAAGGGAAACTCCAAAGGCACGATGTGACACCCTGGGTTTCAAGGGGAAGGTTAAGGCTTTTATAGTCACCTTACCTCCCAGGTGGTCAATTACCTAGGAGCAGGAATATCTTTGGGTCTCTCGGAAGATCCGATCCGTTATCTAGTGAAGGTGCTGGTGGTTCCGATTCTGCCCCTGATTCTGTAGGCGGACCCAGTGAGAATACCACGAAGAGGTTGCATTTCAGCGCGAAGGTACGCAAGTTGAGGCTCAAATTCGCGAACCACTGCGAGGATGCTTTGAATGGGATTCCTCTTGACGAGACGAAGCAGGTTTGGCTTCGGTAAGGACCTGGACATATTCTACCACTCTGTTATCTCGGGAAGGAGCAGCTATGGGTACAGATTCTGTGGACGTACACCATTATTCCAGGCATAACTATGACTGCGTAGGAAAAGATCTGAAAAAAGGGAACTGCCTCAGATCCGTCAGTGATGCATCCTTTCTGAAATATATTATTCTCGTAGATAGTGGGAAACCATCTGCATCATTTTTCTATTACGATCCTTTCAAATGCTTTCCAATTTTTATATTTTCTCCCGAGGATTGTAACAGTATGACACTCTCCCATCAATTATTGGCGAACCCCACTGGCAATACAGTCCTCCGCTTTCATGTCAAATGTTACAATTCCTGGGAGATACACCCTGGACCAGCCCACAACTGTGTGTGTTGCGTTAGCCCAAAATATTCTTACACGAAGACTGGCCTCCTTCTGTCGAAATATTTTGGTCTTAACATCATATATGCAACTGATTGGCTGGGCACAGGTGTGATACTATGATGTACTACTACTCGACAGGTGAAATATGGTGCATTGGTTTTAGCAGGGAAGCGTTTCCCAGGTATATTCGTTCTCATTGGCTTATCATCTGATCCAACGAAAATGTAGGCAACCTTTTCCATTCCTTTCGACAGGATGACTTTGGTGCTATCGTGCGATATTATTAGTATTTGTGGGCTAATTTTATTGACTACTCCAGAGGCGTAGCATCTCAGAAACACTGTAACCTTCCCCTTAGGGGCTTACGATACTCACTCGTATGATTAAAGTCTTCGTTTCCCGCTAACTTCCTTTTTTAATTTGAAGACGACAACTCTTTCACAGTATCATATTAAGAAGCCAACTCATATTTTCAAAGATTGTCGTCTTCCCTTTCATTGACAAAATTGCCCATTTTTGGAATAACAGTCTTCTTTTCTAATGCTCTCGGTCTTTTCATGTGTGGGCTTTTTTCCTAACATTGGAGATTTGGGGTCCGAACTGTTATACTTTAGCTCATAAAAGAAGTTTCCATGCATCCATTCACTCTCACAATTTTACCATCTTCTTTATTTTGTAGGGCATACATGAAGGTGACGATCATTCGCTTCGGGTACTATCTGCTTTCGCTATATTTCTTCCCTATCGATCTTCCGCATATGACGTTCGGTCCTTCAAATTCCTTCTTAGGTGTCATCAATTCCAAGAAGTACGTTCAAACCTTCTTAAATTTAATCCATTTAGTTTTCCCTCACTTCTCATTACTCTCTTTTCATTACATATATCTGTTCTCTAAACTGAAAGCACCGACTCTGTCCTCCTCAGGCATGCGCACTTTTATCCATTACTTCGGACGAATCAAAGATCAATATGAGGTCTTTACCTCAATAATGAGCTACGTTATGTGTCACACTTTATTACATTCCTCCCTCCCTCTTAGAAATTACACTTCGTTGCGTCATTGTATTGCAGCCATCACAATTACAATTTTTCTTCTCATTTCATTGTTGTCATTGAACTTCCGAATTGTCGTTTGCATGATGCTTCCTCGATGTTGTCGCTGAAACTTAGCTACAGGTAAGAATACTCTCCTCCCGTTGTACGAGCTCCACATTTCAGATGATAATATTGCTACTCAGCAATATATTATCAACACAAGGCAATAATACTATTGGAGCCCCAACAAGACACTTCTCTAGCAGACTCAAGATACTTCGTTGACAAAATCACGGTTACAAATTATTTTCCACAAGCCGACAGACTCACAATGCCGTGACAGGCGGGCAACATTGTTCTCTTCGCCGCCGACACATACATGATACCCTGATAATATCCAGAGAATATTTTGCAGATTCACCTACAGTTCTTTGACAAAAAAACAAACCCATATTGTGTAGGTCGGATCCGACCCTGTGTCGCACAGGCGACGCTACTCAATAATATATTCACTATCTAAATATTCGCAAATTATTAATCATGTTTTATATTTCACCAGTCACTAATGTGATGAACACCCTCGTAGTTTCTTGAAAGGTATATAGAATTCTCATTCTATAAATATGTGGGATCTTAGTTAAGGGCTAAAACACTGAGTATATTACACTACAGTAGTAAATGTTAATAAGTTAGGGGCCTGTTATTTGCGTAACGGTTAGATTTATAACCTTTCAATGAGAATGGACCAAGATATTATTCAGAATTCAGTGTTCTGTGCTCCCGTCGTGCAACTCCTGGGAAATTTTGGAGGAAATCCTCTTTTTAATATAATATATAATTGAATATTTGAAAAAGAATATACGTATAATGTACATTGTAGAGGCCCCCAACTCTGTCACACCTCATATATAAAGAAATGTTAAATAAAGTATACTTTTCTAACCATCGATTGTATCTTCATGTCCTAAAAAGGGTAACTGGAAGATCTCGTGTTCAATAAGGATTATAAAATGCATCTACAGCAACATTGTATTACTAAAGACACACCTGGATTCCTTGCAATATAGAATGTATATAACGTAAAGGGAAGACATTTCTCCTTTGATGTCAAATGAATGCACGAAAAGCGATGGGACTGTCTTGACAGTCTTGAGATAGGGATGTTTGTTTGTAATGAATATTTTGCCGTCTCTAACTATTATTTGTCAACAGATAAGCACTGTGGCGAAGGAACTTATTATATGTTTTAATTCTGGCCAACATCTACCAGAATTTAAGCGTGGCGTTTAAAAGTAGTATGGCAGTAATCGAACAGCCGAATGAATAAAATTAAAAGGTTTATCAAAATCGATTGTTCTTATGGAAGGCTGGCTGATAATGAAAGGTTTGCCGAAATAGATTGTTTTCATGAAAGGTTTGCTGATAATAAAATAAAAATATAAATTCTAGTCTCTTTCACACATCTTTAGAGAAATATTTCATAGTTGTCCTTTACAGCAGTATCCATCCAGGAAAGGCCTGGTTTGTATAGGTGGGTGGTTTCAGTAACGATCAATGGAACGACATTTGGAATACAATTGACCTCACTTGTCAATGGGTCAAGTTCAGAATCCCTAGGTGAGGCAGGTTCCGAGATCTCCTGGACAACCACTTCAGTGTGAAGTAATTCTCTTAGCTTACGGGCCTTTCTGCTCTTATAATTCTTTTTATTCCGGCGTCTATTTTTGCATCTCTGTGACCGTTTGTTCTTCCTTGGAATTTCGGTCCATGTTTCTTCGTCGGCGGGCCTATTCTGTCCCTTGTGTGCCTGTGAGGATACATCTTCCACTGACACGGGACAGAGCTGCGTCAACTGTTGAAGGTTCATGGCTCCTTCAACAGCGGCATTAGCTGGTCCAACGGAATGATATTGGGCGATTTGTTTGAACGTATGCGGTCTCTCGATGACCACATAAGGCTTGATGACATGTATAATTGCTAGTTTCACCACAGTCGCGTATATGTGAAGAGGGTCTTTCAATAACGTGGTTGTCAGTTTACCAGAGATGGAGTGGATTAGTCTGGTAATGACACAGCTAGCCGTTGCCAAACTGTTAGCGGTTGGGGTGTCTGTACCCGTGAATTTTGTAGCGGCAACCAGAGAGGAAGATATATCCTTATGATTTGTGTGGTGTGATATTGTAGTAGCAGGTACTGCAAGCTTGCACACTGCAATAACTAGCTTGACGGAAAAAGCTCTGAGCACGGTTTTTGTAGTCGTGAGGTGGCTCTTGGAAATGATTGCACTGCTGGAGAAACTGGTATCAAACATACCTAGTCTTTTACGTCTAAGAAGGCAGTTTGACGTAACATAGGAGTAGCCTTTCCCCAAGTATCTCTTACTGCCCGCTCCTAGGCGTCCCCAATCCGCAACCTTTGTGTAACCATGAACTCTCACTGAGATGTAACGTAGTAAACCAACGAAAATGTTTTGAATATGCTCAGCCAGTATACAAATCAAAATAGGCGTCATCCTAATGCTTTCCTTGACCATGTACCCACATAATTGGATAAATGCTGATGTCACCATTTTAGAAAACTTCAAGAAGTAGTATGCACCTATGATATACAACTTCCACCAGTTTTTTTGGTAGTATGTATTAGGATTGCCAAAGTCAAATAGATCCATAACGATAGCAAAGTATTGCCGGTACTCGATTGAGACAAAAAATCTGATTATCCAAATGGGTAAGTTACTTAATATGTAGTTTGTAGCGTCTCGTGCTACCTCTCCCAACCCGGTTAAAAATTGCTCGGTTGTTAGATGATCCATGTTTCCTGTTTAAATATTTCTAGCGTTGGTTGTCTGGAATATAGTAGTTTTAAAGAAATAAGTAACAACTAAATATTTGTGTAATTAGAATATTATTCTTCTATTTTTTTTATTTGTCTTGCAGTGTGACACAAGACTGTATAGTAATTGTTGGGGAGGGTAACCGAGAATCTGCTACTACTGTTAAAAAAGTTGTACTCCAATTTGGTGCTAATTAGTCTCTATTTGTTATAGATTGGTTAGCTCAATGCACTTGTAGTTTTTAACTTCAATATTTACAATCAGGTCTAGACACATTGACTGCATTAGGATTCCACCAAATACTTTGCAATTTGTCTCAAACCTTGCAATGAAATACTCCTTGTCATAATCTGAATATATTAGTTAGTTGTTCCTTTCTGTCGTTCACTCAGTCATAAATCATCAAAAGGATCAAAATACATTCCTACTGTTTGTAAAGTAAACAATCCACTGTTTGTACGGTAAAAATCTCAGACTATCAGTATGATATAGCCTTAGTATCCAGGGTAATAGTCTTTCGGTGCATATAGAATGCATTGCTGGTTTGAAACTAGAGGAGAAAGAGAAATCGGAAACTATCTTGGTAACCTAGAAAAAGTGCTACACGACGACTGGGTTAGAGGGGAATCATAACAGTGTACACATTCCAGTTGACAGGAGTAGATTGTATAAAGTCAACAGGATGGCTCCTCGAGGGACCAGTTAGGATATCAATCATGACTTCTATTGGATGAAAAACAAAGCTAAGAAAGGAATAAGCTCATAATGAGGGCAGTGGCCAATAGATTAGAAGGGTAGCGAGCTCTATATAAAACTTCCAAGCTTCAATCCCCATGGTAGCCAGTCATTCTTCCCCCAATCCACCGTAGATAAACATCGAGAATTTCCATGCCATGTAAATATTTCAGGGAAAATGAAAAGTTTCCTTTTTGGGCTGTAAGAACAAGGGCTCAGTGAAACCCATGACCCGCACAAAAATAAACTGCTTTTTCCGGGACTCTTAAATCCCCGAGAATCTGTGGGTATTTCCCAGCGATATTTTCTTTTGGCTTGTATAATTTCCTTCTATCACATTGAATAGCAAATAAAGGGCTACTCGAGAAATTTGAAAGGGTACAGTCCATTGTTTATGCTATTTATTATTATTTGATGGGAGACTGACTTCCAGTCCTTCCTCTTAATACTGTTGTGTTGAATACTGGAAGAAAAGTTACCACACCATGCAGAAATATTAATGTGAAGCAGCGAGGCTAATATTTTTTAATACACAAACATAAGGAGACTCATAGAAATATGACACTATATGCTGGTTGGTCTAGCTTCTGATATTTTGCTCCACGAGTGGTGTAACTAAATGGTTAAACTAGAGTTATTGCAATAGCTTGGAAACATATAATGCGATTGATTCTTTTCCCGAACAATAGTATATGCCGATATATGGAAAAGGGAATACGAATACGAACCAAGGCATTAGGACACAATACCAGACTGTAATCCTATATAGTTTGAGGCAATTGCAGGTAGTGAGCTCATTAAGGCGAATTTTGGAATATTCAATTGGAAACTTCTTTACGAACAGCACCTCCGCGTTGAACTGAATGACTGCTGATTAGACACCCTTCGTCTATGTCGTTATGAGTAGTACCAACCAGAAGTACAAGTGATGCTACACAATCTCTATTTATGTCTGATGATTATTGGCGCCAAATCGTGTGTCCTCCCGCAATTCTAAGATGAGCTCAGTTGTGGGTTTGTTTCCCTACACAATAACCTAAACATAGGAGGATGGTATTATGCTATGATTAGAACAGCAGCAAAGTTGAACTAGAAACTAAGAGCTAGTTAAAACCAAAGCTTATCGTATGGTGAAGGTTGGAGATGTTAATCTAGTACCCTATATCAAAGTAGCTGTGGGGATATTACAGATATTTAAGAGGGAGCGATGCAACCGGTGATACTTTTAGCACCAGGGGTGAAACTATTTATGAAAGAATATGGTCAAAATATAGTGTGACCGGGATAAGTGGCTATAAGTATGGGAGGTTTAATAGAATCTATTCTTCTGCTAGAATGGCTTGCAGAGCAGCCATTTAGGAAATTTCTGTGGACGGTGTAACTACCTACCTTATAGATAACTCAAAGAGATGGAATTTAAGATAAGAAGGACGAGGATGTGTTCTAACCGAACAATAACAAAGAGGTTCACAGTTGGACATTTCTCGGAATTGTGACCGGACTCTTTTACGGCTGAACTTCATCAATCTGCAGAAACTACTTAAAGAAAGATAATTAATCATAACATATTAAAACGTATAAATTAATACTACGGTCGGAGTGCAAGGATAATCGCCACTTTTAATAAAAAAAGAAAACTTCCAACCTGATTGGCATACTCTTGTAAATAGACATTTGGGACCAGATGTTGTCACTGTGTGATATGTGAAACCTTTCTTAGGCTTTTATACTCGAATATAAAGAAGGGAAAAAATCGGAGAGTACAATTGTTGAGAAGTTCGAGAGTTTGCTGTTATAATCTTGAGGAAACGGGCACTTAATTGTCAACAGTGTTGAAAACACCAAATAGATACAGTGGATAGCAAATATGGAAATATCATGAATATAGGTTACTCTTCTAAATGCATACACAAGTATATAAAGCTGTCCGAGAGGCTAGAGTTTGATTGTACAAATTTCTCTCAATAGTTTTTAAGAGTCCGTCAATTCCGAGAACGACTGAGTCTAGATAATAGGGCCTTACATTGCCTCAATCATCCCGAAGATTTTAAAATCCCATTGAGTGTGGCCTAATTATACCTTTACCATTCAATCTTTGTGTTTTTTGTGAGGTCTTGAAATGGCTAGCCTCACCACCTTTTGTTCCAAAGGCTGCGATGCATCTTTTGGCTCTGAGATATGGTAGCTGTCGACCGTTTTTACCCCATGTTGTAATATTAGACTCCTGTAAAGCCACTTCTGTAGTCTTTATATTCCTAGGCCCGGGGTGAGCAGAGTGTCTCTGTATTGTGGGGAATTGTGGTTGGGCTGTGAGATTAGCTACAAAAGGGAGTGGTGCTTCAGGAGTTTGGAATAGATTTG
The DNA here is from genome assembly GCA_003708865.2 of Kazachstania taianensis. NCBI lineage: Eukaryota > Fungi > Ascomycota > Saccharomycetes > Saccharomycetales > Saccharomycetaceae > Kazachstania > Kazachstania taianensis. The sequence continues at coordinate 22,465 of PPOK02000087.1, read as the reverse complement.
GTGGTATTGGCGCTCTAAAATGTTCCTCTATTGGGTACATTTGGGTTGGGAGGCCAATTGGAGGCTGGCATGGTGGTGCTGGCATCGGGACGCCAAATGGCATATGCACAGGGGAAATTGGTGTGCGATTTGGTCTTTGCTTAGTTGCCACATAAGCCGTCAGTGTAGCTCTGAATTGGGCATGGACCACTGACCCTGTACCCCCATATATCCTGCAAAATTCCGCATGATATACCTCCAAATAAGCTGCCTGGCGTTGGTCCAAAATTGGAGGGGGTACCGGGAAATGGTGAGGGGATATGTAGACTTGAGGGCCGGGACAAGTAGTGGGAGCCAAATTATATGCTTGCCACGGTAGAGGAGGTTGTTCCATCCCCAACAGTTGAGAAGTGGGACCTTGATACACGTTTGTGGCACATGGATAATTTCTTTTGTACTGTACAAACTGAGGAACCACATTCGACCTGGTGTTCTTTTTATAGCTCGGAACGAAAGGCTCAGCGTTTATGTTGTAACTAAATACCATTTTGAACGCCAGCAATAAATTTAATTAATAGTGGAATTTGTACAACTGTCACCTTTGCAATCACCTGAGTTGCAAACTAACCTTAAATATGAAGTGTGTCAAGTAATAATATAAAAATATTGGCTGTGTGTACTATATTACCACTGCTTCTGACTGTGATTCTTTTTGTTTGAGTGAAGGAAAGAAGAATGGTAATAATATTTAATCCTCTGAATTTGTGTCTTTTATTAAACATTTTTTGAAAACACTCTAGAACCTTATTTACTTTATTTTCTTGAGCGATGAGGGGTAAGGAGTTCTTTATTTATATTAATTGAGCTTTACAACGAGAAATCAAACACACACTGGTTAAGACAAAACATGCATTGATGTGGTATTTTGAATTCAGAGTCCTCAGATGTTTGGTCTGCCGGTCAAAAAGTAACCCATATTCCCTGCTAAGCTGATGAATTGGCTGAGGAAAAGTTAAAAGATAAGGAGGCTCGTTCTATCGAGTCATCTTCTGAAACCCTCGAGCGTCTCTGTCACAGTACGTCTCTGGGCCACAAGGGCTTTGCCATGGATTTTCCAAGTTATTTTTTTTCCAGAAGAAATTCGGCCGAAATAATTTCAAGTGAAGAGAGTTTTCCCATTTCTTCACTTCATCTCTTGCTTCTTCGACCTCATCCCTTCATATCCTTCGTCATCTCTTCACGTCCCTCCTCATCCACTTACTTTTTTAATCGGTAGAAGATAGAGACACATATACGATGGGAGGCAATAGTAAATATAGAATACCCACCTGATAAACCACATTCACCAGCCTAGTGAAAATTTCTCACAGTACTACAGTTCACCACCAACTAGAGAGTTTTTCCATCCATAAGGTGAATGTGGGTTAATGAGAGGAAGGCATATTACCTTTTTGGTACATATCGAGATTATTTTGTTTTTCGCCCAGACAATACTCAGCTATAACAGTGCGAAAGTTATTAGACGGTAATCTTACCATTGGACATCCAGCCTAGTTGCGTGTATACATATTAGTCCATAATATTACGTTTATTCAACGTGCTCAATCTGGATTATGACGCTGTCAAATCCCGTATGACTGCCTCAGAAAAACAGAATAAATATCCAAAGGTAATAATTTCAAGCGTCGATATGGAGAGAATGTACTTTCTGATACTAGTACTAATTTATTTCTTTCCGTAATAGTGGAAGACTTTACGAGTTGCGCTTTTTAATAGAATAGATCTTCGTCTGGCTACACCATCACCTCGAACTGGCTAAAAAATGATACACACGAGTAGATAAGAACCAATGCTGCTTTCTATGGATTTACATTAGGTAAACCAATGGGTTTTAGCCCGAAATCACTGGTTTAGGCAAAATTTCTTGGTCTGAGACACAAATTTTTGACACATACTAAATTAGGGTGAAACTGCATGTATGGATACCTAGTTACAGCCCGTGCTGAAATAATTAAGTCCGGCGGAACTATTTGGTACTCGAGGGAAAAAGCTACAAAAATGAAACGTATAAAGAGGACGAACAAAAAAAAATACTCTTTTCCTCATCCACCACAAGCACAAAGAGCTAAGACAGTAAAGTATTGACAGAAACTATTTACACGATGTCCACTATTGTTCATCCAACTATTACAAACACCACCTACATCTATTCACCAATTATTGTCATCTCTTTGAAATCCTCTCTCTTCCCTATTACCATAGAAATCTCAAAGTTCTTAACCTTTGAGAGGTTCTTCATGAATTTATCGACACTTGTGTTAGACATCGTTAGAATAGTTATCAGATAACGACCAAATTTCGTCAACGGTTTGACATTTTTTACGAGCGGCTCGTTGACCAGCTTCTCCTCCTAGAACTACTTCCAAAATGGTGAGAAAGCCGTCGTCACTAACAGGGTACAACTTTCTTATAACACCAACAAATTTTTACTAAAAAGCTCGAGTGTCGTAGCAACGGCTTCGCCACTTATATCAGTAGTCACACCAACCTTTTGTGTGCCATTGAAAGGTAATGAAATAGGCTTATTTGTGAGTTGAGCCTTCAATTCACTAAATGGTTCATCTTGGGTGGCGCCCCAGAGTTGTTTTTCTGCCATAAATTTGTGAAGTGGCCTCGCTAGGCGACTAAAGTGCTTAATGAAACGGCGATAGTAGCCAGCAAGTCTGAGGAATTGTCTTGCGTCCTTAGCTGTCTTAGGAGTAGGCCAGTTTACCATAGCTGATACTTTATCCATATGGATACCGTCTTGGTCAATGATGTGACCTAAGAATTTTATCTGTCGTTGGAAGAAGGAACACTGGAATTCTTTAGCGACTAAATTCACGGACCTTAACTTGTCGAGAACTAATCTGTCGTGGGTTTTGTGTTCTTCTCTGGATTTGCTGAAGATCAATATACCATTACGGTAAACTACAACAAATTTACCGAGAGAGTCTCTAAGTGTCTCGTTCATTATGAGCTGGAATGTCGAAGGTGCGTTCGTCAATCCAAACGGCATAGAACGCCACGCGAACTGACCCTCGTGAGTAACAAAGGCAATTTTTAACCTGTCTTCATCACGCACTGGAATTTGGTGGTACCCAGAAATTAGATCTAGAGATGAAAAGTATTCAGCTCCGGAAAGTTTGTCAAATAAATCATCAATTAAGGGCAATGGGAATCTGCTTTTGACGGTAGCAGCATTCAATTTTCTAAAATCGACACAGAGACGACGAGTTCCGTCTTTCTTCTTAACGAATAGGACCGGAGCACCGTAAGGTGAAGTAGTGGGGTAGATATGACCGTCTTCTAAGAGTTGCTCAATTTGGCGGGTTAGTTCCTGCTTCTCTTCGTCAGACATACGATATGGTCTACAATACGTCGGAGATGTACCAGGGATTAAATCAATGATATGTTCGGTAGAACCTGAATAGGCTGTACCAGCAGGTAACGTTGTTCTAATAACGTCATGAAATTCTGATTTAATCACCTCAATTTCTTCTCGATCCCTTCTACTTAATTGTTGCGCTTCACTTCTATTAACCGTACGGCCCAGTAGTATTGCACAATTTTGCCATTTATCTTGAGATCTCAATAATTTGTTAACTTTCTAGTGCCTATTCAGGATCTACCGAACATATTATGGATTTAATCCCTGCTACATCTCCGACTTATTGTAGACCATATCGAGCTTCCAGAGTAAAACTTTAGTGGCTTTGATGGAATAGCTGATCTCTTTTTATTGTCCTGGTACAAATCGGTACTATTGCTAATATTCTCGTGCGTGTGGGGTGCATAAGGCTAATATCCAGGCAAGCAAAAAACTGGTTTGGAGGCTAAGGCTAGAAATAAGGTAAGTGCCAAGTTGATGGCCGAGTTGATGGCCGAGTTGCAAACTCAAGTAACGATCCAGTTAATAGCCAAGTCAAAGACTAAACTATGGCAAGAGCTGAAAGACGAACTTAGAGTCGGAATAATGACCGAGCTGCATGTCAACTTACGAATGTACTGAATGAATCAAAAAATACATAAAACAATGAATTCCACTCTTTGACCCCCTGCCGCGCTTCAGATAACGGAGCTACATGCCGACTTAAAGGAGGAATTGGACCAATTAAATACTCTAGTTAATGATGAATTTGATGTTTCAACACCTGTATTAGTTCAGGTAGTGTCAATTGAAAGCGAGTTGCCAGCCTGCAGTCAAGAAGATTGGCTATACAACAAGAGCAAATCCCTGGATACTATTTCAGTGACGTCACTAGGAGACGGCAAACAACTACTGAGAGATCTGCAGGCAACAATAGTGATGACGAAGGTTATCGCTCAGATAGCCTCCACGACATGACCTAGGGATACCATCACTAGATTTCAAAGAGAAGGACAATATTGAGTATGAACAGTCATTCAATTTCAAGCCTAGAAAGGGCAAAGGCAGCAAGGAATACAAGCGTAAACATCCGCAAGAAAACAAAAAATACAATAATCGACGTCGGATGGTGAAATTAGCCTCGAAAAGAAAGCGAGCAAGAAGACTACCTGCATTCATTAATGATTACGATGAGTTTTGAGGGATTCATTTCGCATCTTCACACATCATCTATCCTCCGTATACACCACTACTATTACATTATTATTTCTTTCGTTTTATTTTCATTATTCTAGAGGGAGGCTCGATTCGGCTGTTGTCACAGCTTGGCGCTGACAAGCCTCTCTCGGGACTAAATATTGTTACATTAAGGAACTATACGGAGGCGCAGATTTGGCGAGAAGTTTGGCTCCTCTGTTTGTTTGCTCTTACAGGGTGGAAACTCGAACTTTCCATAAGCCCATCGTTCAACAATCACACACATGATACAGACGATTATTCGAAATTCCTTCGATAACAGCAGTATTTTAAGTCCATTTTGTTATTTATATATTCTTACATCCATATCTATTCTAAAGCATTCAGTTATTCTTCTTTCATTCTCTTGACCCAAAAATCTGACATTCGTCTTATCAGCACATATATCTGGAATACTTTCAGAGCTTGAGTATTGAAGAAGAGGCCAGGAAAATTGTATAGCTATGCAACATTCAAACCTTTGAACAGTGTCTTGTAACCCATATGGCCGAATATTGTGATGTGGATAGCTGATTTTTCACCTTAGATGTCAAAAGAAGATATGACAATTAAAGTAAATTTCGTGAACAATGGTTTGTTCTTTTAACAAATGATAATTGAGAAATAGCCATGTTCTTTTTAGCCCTGACTTTCCTGTCAACAGTGTCTGTCGAAATGATGTCCGAATTGGCTTGAACGAAATAATATCATGGTGAGGATTGACGGCCGAAACTCGATCGATTTTATTACGTCAGTTCTTCAAATACACAGTACATGAGTTGCATGGCCTGTGAAAATCCCTAGGGGACGATCATGAAACTTCAATTTCTAAGCTCACTTTCCCTATCCACTCTCTTGATCCCTTTGGCTGTTCGCACACGTCTAGGACCTTATATTTCCTTTCACACTCAGTGTCATGGATAGTGGAAGGATATATTGGTTTTTGGGGGGTTGTATAGAAACATGGCCTGCTGGGGCTAAATAATACTGACTAGGTGGATATTCTCCAAGCCAACCTTTTTCAACAATAATACTCCATTTGTTCGTTGCTTTTCGACAGTTTCCGAAAAGGTTGCTCCTCAGGTTCCTGAAACATGAAATTCTGACCTTGAAAGGGCTTTAAGGAAAATGTCTGCGACTTGATCATTAGCTGCCAGAAATTCAATATCTATGAACCATTCCCGACAATAGCTTTCGTCCTATGACAATGTAATGTGATCGGTTTTTGACCTCACATGGAAAATGTGAGGCTTCACTTTTTGTCCTGTGTGTGAGTTAGCCACCGATAATTTAGTAGATGGTATCTTCGGTGTCATGTACTGAAGTAAATGACCTAACCATTCAGCTTCTAGAGATACATCACTAACTGAGATATTCCGCGTCCGCTGAAGATAAACAGATAGGTGGTTAATTTTCATGAAATTCCAAACTACCAGCAGACAGTAGCGTTATACACTCCCAGGTAAAGTATGGAAAATGGAAAAATAAATTAAAAGTAGTAGCTGAGAAGGTGGCAATATTTAATAAAACACCCATTGTGTACTGAATACTCCAATGTCCTGTGTCAAACAGGTATTGTAAAACTCGGACTGCTGGGGACACTACTTTGATATTTGGGTAAGTTTATAGTTACCATTGCGGTTGGATCCATGTGGTCAGCGCGCGAGTGGTAAGCTAGGATGGTTCATTTCGAAGTCAATGGACATGTGTCTGTACGTTTCGTACCAGCCGGATTTGTAAGTGCGCTCATTATAAGGATGAGCTTCCTAAGAATTGCCTTAGGCATGATCACTTTAGTAACAGTAAGGAGAGTTTTTATTACAAACGATCATATTCTTAGAAATGGCCAGTTTTCTGTTCGTTGAAGCAATGTATCTTGGCATATTGATGATACGACTTTTCTTCTCAGCTTATTCATTCCTTGATTATCATTCGCTCCTGATGGGGGGGGGGGGGTTTGTTTTGAGGGAGTTCTATTCAGGATCAGACCACAGTAGATTAATGTTATCATAACGTGCGTAACCAAGTGTCTGTAAAAAAATTATCTGAATAGTTGAGTTTAGATATCCAGGAAGATCAAGACGTGGTGTCACGAGGGTGCTAACGAATTTGTAGAATATATGGAACGACAACCGACAACTTCTCTAAAAGTATATTCCAATAATGAGACCATTTCTTTAAAATTCTAATATCCTGAGGAAACTCGCATGGAAGAACCAAATTATCCAGACCGACAAACCCGGAAATATACCTGATATAAATCCTCATTCTTTGCTACGCTACACGTTTATAGTTTTTATCGTTGAAGAGAGACTCGCTTAAACAAAATCAAAAGGGGGTAAAACATTTGATGCTCTTAATCACTGTTCTCTGACTTTATTATGCCGCACGCACTACTGTGACATGAAGTTGTCGTAACACGAGGAAATTAGGACTGAGGCTACAAGTTCTTTGCAGCCTTGACGTTTGGACATGAGATGATAACTGTAGTAGAACATCAGACTGTTTCTAGGTTATATGGCAGATCAATATCTTTGCAGGGGTCACTTCTCCAAACACTCACTCTTTCGGCGGCTATTTGCCACAACACCCACACCTCCAAAAGTGTAATATTCTACTCTGTTCTACAGCTATTGTTCTCTGAGTGTTTTTTATCTCCGAAAAAGGCGTTTTCCTGTTTGTAACAAGGTTAAGGGATTGTTTACACTTTTCCTTATTTGGTATAGATACTCAGGAGGTGTTTACTTCTTCCCTAAAAGGCAAAAGATTAAGTGATTTAAGACTCTTCCCTGATTGGTAAAAGGTTAAGGGATTGTTTACCTTTTTCCCTGATTGGTAAAAAGACCCGCTGAGTTGTTTGTATTCTTTCCTAAAGGGGTACAAATGCCTTCGGAGTTGTTTACATTTTTCCCATTCAGGCCATGGCCCAGCCGTACCTGAGTTACCGTTGTTTTTGGTATAAATATCGTGGCAAAATACCGAATTTCTAATATTTCCCCTTTGCCTTTCCCTTGCTTTTCCTAATGTTTTGTTTCGATTAGTTTAAAAATGATTTATACACAAATAATCCCTTTCAAGGACAACAGCTAATAGACCATGGCATTCCTTTAACATGCCAAATATATCTACTGTAACACGTCTACCATACAGCTTAGTCACATACCCTGGAAAATTTCAAATTAATAATCAATACAATTCTTATAGGTTACAAGGACTAAATGAACACGAAATATCATAACAAATAACCACATCCTTTCTGTTGCTCTCCAAGAGCGAAGCTTTGCTTGGAAACATCTGTTCATTAACGACGGTTGCTTACGATTTTTACATACCCTTCTTTAGGGGAAATGTCGGTATCAGGTATATTCGTCACAGGTCAGTCTAAAAGGGAAGTTTCAGGTTTGGAGTTTCTCGGTAATGCTTATAGAGCATTCTCTTTGGATTCATACAACAGCTGCTTAATGCATCATATGTCTGACACGGTCTTCACCGTGACACAAAAAGAAGTTGGTCTTTCGGTAAATGAGGTGTTGTCTCTCTCACTTCGTGAGAGTATTATATTTTCGATGGTATCCGTTCCTCTCAAAGGTCTTTGGGATCTCTTCTGTGTTAGGGAAACATTCCAGTGATGATACGATAGTCTAAACAGATAGATCCAGGATATACCCACAATTTGGACGCTTTGGTTTTCACTAACAGGTGTATGCTTATTGAACTATATCAAGCTTACTATTCTACGGAGGCACTGCCGACCAATTGCCATGAATCAAATTTATTAAATTATTACAGACTTTTAATAAATACCACAAAGGGTATCACCGAGTCGTACCACCAACCATGGGGTATATGCTGAGGGGCTAGTATCGTCAATCGGATGATTATTATCAACAGTCACAGGCAATGCCAAAATATCCAGGTGCAATTTCCAATGTGGCTCGACGTGTCTTATGTTGTTTTGTTTTCGTCCTTCCTTCTAGGTCTAGTGCCCCGCTGCTTATTACTTCTTTGTTGTCTCCAACAACTGCTGTTTCAAAACAAAAGGTTTGTTACCATCGCCTGCATATTGTCTGCAGAGTTCCATTCGACAAATTAGGACGTGACACCGGTAGTTTCATTGCAAAAACCCAAGGCAGCATCATAAATCTGGGAGGTAGGAAAGATGGTTCCCTTCTCCGTTAGTTTATTATCCAAATAGATAGGTTACCCCGGTTCATGAGGGATGTATACGTGTATACCCAATAAATTATATGTACCAACTGTCGGTTTAGACAGTTTACCTTGGTGATTTCCTTTTTGCACCAACTATAGCGGTTCAATATTGGAAATGTTAGCACTAGTGTATGCATTCTTGCGTTGTTGAGGGTTAGGTTTTCTGGTATGGCTACCAGTGAACCCCCACTGTCTGTGACACGCTGGCCTAGTATTACATTTTCTGAGCGTTCAAAGGCTTGAAAGTTCATTGAACTGACGGCATGTGTGTTCAAAGAAGTGGTTCCTAGACACTTTTCAGATTGCCTTCCTCTTAGCCAGCATACCAATGGCGTCGCTCCAACCGTGATGAGATATGTTCCATGAAGTGAAAATCACATGGTAAGTGGTTGGTATTTTGCGTGTCCGCAGAGGGGGATGGAAAGGTACATGACGTGAATAACTGGTGTTTATACCTTTTCCCTTCGACGCTTTCATGAAAGAAGTGCCCCCATTTTTTTTTTAATGTAGGAAAGTGTCCTGGTTGTTTTTCCGTTCGGTATGCTAAATCCCTTGCCTTGCAGGGGAAGACTTCAAATAAATCAACACTTGTACTGTTCTAAGGTGACAAAAAGAGTATGCAAAGGGTAATGATGGCTAACGAGGGTATACTTCCAAATTGAATGACATTATTTACAAGAATTTCCAAGTATCCGAATGTCAATTATCCGAGGAATACAGATGTTTACCGAGAAAATATACCTCATACTTCCAACATTTACCAAGGTGTATTAGTACTCAAATACAATAAAAGCCAAACCAACTACTATAAGATGAGGGAATCCCCATGGACAGTTTTTTCAATCAATTGTGATTCGTAAACATCGATTTTGAAGCAAGGCCTAGGAGAAGCTCAAAAGTAGTGGTACAGTGTACACCATCATCGTCATGATGTTAGGTTCGTTGACCAATTTGACGATATGTAGCTAGATTCTGTGTATATTAGTGACTGTCCGCCAGGGCCCTTCGACATGGGGCGGGTGGTCGGATTTGTTAGGGCTTTCTTTATGATATGGGGGCTTTACTCCTATAGTGTTGTAGTTTACTGCTACCGTTTACTGGTTCTAACGTGTGATTATATCCTGTACAAGTCAGAGTTACAATGGAAATGAAATACGATTGAAGTTTGGGCTACCTTTCGAGTTACACAAAAGTAAATGTTTTATATAGTACTTGTGGATGCCGGCTATTAAACTCGGCAAGTCGGCTCCCTGGGAGCTACCATGAGGAAATGTAAGACAGTGTCACATCATACTTCTTGAGCTTGTTGCCATGGCAATAAGGTGCCTTAGCTACCCAAAGTCACATGACGGATGGAAAAAAATTGGCCGAAATATTTTTCAGTGAAAAATATACCCTCTTTACTTAAATTCATCTCTTGTTTCTTTCACGCCTGTTCTTCCCCTTCTTGCAACTCTTTTAAACTGGAACATATGCTATGGGATGCAAAATATAAGAAGGAATGTCCAGTAGTGATTCACATCCGGCAATGTGAGGGGAAGCACCAACAACTTCACTTTTAGAAATCAAATGGCTACCACATTGAATACCACATTGAATACCACATTGAATACCTACCATTAATTCAGAGATCTTTGCCCATGTTTTAAATGTAAAATCAATGAGTTATCCTTTGCTACATATAGTTTTATCGAACTTAGTTGTTTTGATAGTTATCATAATGGCACGAAAATTGTTAGCTGCACGGAACAATTGAAAGTGCTTGTACTAGAAGGTCTATCTCGATTATGATGTCTGTCTTCATTACCCTCTGTAACAAAACCAAAGAACAGAACAGAATACACCAACGTAGTGATAGCAAGCCTCGGTAGATAGCCAACTATACGTTATCGTGAATATACATACTAATTTTATTCTCTTCATACTTGTGAAAGAGTCTTTTCCGAGTGGTGCTATGTTAATTGTCTCAGTGGAAAATACCTTCGATTCGCATTCACTTTATTATGCCGTGCTGCTCCACATGATGACAAAAAAACGAAATAAAGGCTGCTGTTTGATTACATGTATTTGTAGTACATTGCTCGATGAGTTTCAGCCCGAAACTTCTGGTCTGCACAAAATTTTTGCCACATAATCTTACAGGGGAGAAATGTATGGATGTTCGGTTAAGACCGGCGGAGATATTTTAAGCCGGCGGAGTAAATTGGTACTCGAGGGAAGAAGTTACAAAAATGAAACGTATATAAGGGGTACGATTTTGCGTAAACAGAAAAATATTTCCTTTCCTCTTCCACCACATACGCAAACCACAAAGAAAACAAAGAGAACGAAACGCTAGCCAAATACACTCAAACATGTCTACAGTAATCTACCAGCCCATGAGGACGGCCACATACTTAGCCTTTAGTCCATTGGATATTATTTCTGTTGGATCACCGCTCTTTCCTGTGACTCCAGAAATATTTAGGGCAGACGACGACACTAAGGCCACATTGACCCACGATGTTCAGACGAAGTTAGACGCCGACGTACATATACCACCATATGTATGGCAGCAAATTAAAGAAGCCATACAGGCACACAATAGAGAACACGAACAGGAACTAATACGAATGATGAACGTAGCAGAAGAAATACTAAAGAGGACCAATGAAACACTGTTGCGGTTAGATTCACAGTTGCAGCGGATATCCGAACTGGAAGCCGAACAACAAATGTTAGAGCACCTTCAGCAGGAGGTGGTAGATAGAATGCAGGCTCGAGCTCAGGCAGAAACACAAGGGCAAGTTCAAGCGCAAGCATCAACACACGTCCAAGTCCAAGCGCAAGCATCAACACACGTCCAAAAGGAGTTTCAGAAGGAGCCAAAAGAGGAAGAAGAATCGGATGCACAAGCTCAATCACAAACACAAGCACAATGTCAAATCCAAGCGCAGACACAAACACAAGAGCAGGTCCAGGAGCAAACTCCAACACGAGTTCAAGAGCAATTCCTGGAGCAACGTCAGAAGGAGCTAGAAAAAGAAGACGAAGTGCAAACTCAAGCTCAATCACAAACGCAAGTACAAAGTCAAGCTCAAGTTCAAATACAAGAACAAGAGCAAGTCCAGGAGCAAACTCCGATACAAGTCCAAGAACAAGTTCAAGAGCCAATTCAAGAGAAGCTGGAAGAGGAAGTGGAAGCACACGCCGATGCCCAGATTCAAACGCAAGCACAAGCCCATACCCAGGTTCATGCTCAAGCTCAAACTCAACTACAAGAACAAGAGCAAGAGCAAGTCCAGCAGCACGCCCCAATACAAGTCCAAGAACAATCTTTGGCACAAATACAAGAGGGAAATGATGACTACTCCACAAACTACTCCAGCGAAAGGGAGGGTTGTCGTTCAGTCAGCCCAATGAGATACGATTTGGCCGCACCTTGTCTGTATTACAGCGACGAGGAAGATTATCACGAATACCTTTTGCCTATAAAGTCAAGAAAGGCTAGTTCTGATACTAGGAAGCGTGCTAGAGAGAATAAGCTTGGCAGAACCAAATACGTCAGGCGACGCCAGGCAGAAAAGGCAGCGACCAAAAGGAAATCGGCAAGACGACGGCTCACTTTTGTCGACGACGAGGCAGAGAGCTTAATGTAGCTGCTTCGTAGCACCACCCTCGTTATTGTACCATAGACACATACATATATATTCTTTTTTTCGTAGAGAGGGGCTCGAGCCGGCTGTTATCGCAGCTTGATGCTGTCAAGTCTCTCTCGGGATCAAATACTAAGGAAGGAAGCTGGTGCCTATATTTGGTGAGAAGTCCGGGCCCTCTGTTTGTTTGTCCTTACAGCGCGAAAGCCGTCAGACTTCTTGTAGACTAAATGCCCAGCAATAAAATAAATAGTACAATGAGATTTCACTCCTTCGGCAACATTAGTATTTGAATCCCTTTAGTTCTTCATATAATCAAATTTATATATACTTCAAAAAAATTAATTATTATTCTTTGGTTCATTTGGTAAATAAATCTGAAGCTGGTCTTGCCAGCACAAACCTCTATATATCTTTCAGAGCATGTGGATTGAAAAAGGAACTTAGAAATAGTTGTTTATGCACGTATCAACCGATAATCAAAATCTTTGCACTTTGTATGGTCATGTATAATGATGTAGACGGTTGACGTTCAGTCTTGTATTTCAGATGAGGGTATGGTAGATAAGGAATTTGCAGTGAACATTCGTGAATAAGGGTATGTTCTTGGTAAGGTATAGCAATTGAGGAATAACCACTGCTTGTTATAGCCTAGTCTTCTTCATTAACAGTGTCTGTGGAAATGAGGCCCTATTAAAAAAATAATTGAACCAAAGGGAAAATAACGTCATAGTGAAGAGTAGCAATCAAAATTTGGTAAACTCGACTTGTCAGCAACCAAAAATCACAGTTCACGCGTGGCGTGCATTCCAGAACGCAGCAGTCTGATCAAGATCCTGCTTTTTGAGCTTACTTTCCTTTTTTACTCTCTTGACTGTTCACATATATCTAACACCTCATATTTCATTTTTGGATCAATTTCATAGATCTATAGCTGAATTCTTCCTTTTCGCCTAGTTTGGAAACATATTCCGCCGATACTAAACAGAGCAGCTATAGCGAGCTATTCTTTAGGGTTTTATATAAGCAATAGCGATTGGAACATCAACAGCTCCCACGATGGTTCACTCTTCTGCTATTTGTAGGAAAGTTAATTAGCACGCGCCTGAATTACTAAAGAGCATTTCTCTCTGAAACCTTGAAACTTTGACCTCGAAGAGATTTGGTAAAAACATTTGCTACCTGGCCATTAGTCGGTACACCACTTAATATATACGACCCCATTTTCGACAACATCTTCTATTCTATCGTGGTGTAGTTTAATATATTTTGCTCCTCAGGAAAAAATCCATTGTTTTGCCATTCGTAAGGTGTGCTAATTATCTGCCAAAATTGTAAGGGATTTTTAATCTTCAAGTACCATACGTTTGGAAGTCATTCTATTACCGTCTTAAAGGAACAAATAACTGTTTAAATCATCTCCAAACTCCAAATAATCACGTCATATGGCATTAGTGTCAGACTCTTCCCTCCCCTAAGTTAATTAGGAAATATTAGTGGATGAAACAAAGACGATATCCGAGAAAATAGCAATATCCAATGAAATATCTCTTGTATAATAGATACCATAATGTTCTGTGCCAAATATGTATTGAAAAACTGGGACAGCTTGAAATATTTAGGCACATATCATGATATTGGATTAGTTTACTAGAATTCTTGATTCCGTAGTGCCTGATTAGCGACAAAACAATTCATAACAACTGATAGGGCCGTTAATGATCATATATTCACAGAAATGCTGCCAGTAGGACTGTCGCTTCTAGATATTGCAAGAACTGATCACTTGTAACAGCCCAATACATGATTACCTCAGCAATAGCGACACTTTTTAGCACGGTTGGAGCTTTGGGCCAATAATAGCGTTAGAAATCCCTCTACACCTTGACATAATCTGGGTTAGGTTATTGATGATACTGCTCTTCTTCGCAGATAATTAGGCTCTTGATGTTAGATGCTTCCGATGAGTGGATTTAGTACTGAAGGACGCTTATCTGGAGAACAGGCGACATTAGAATAATGTTATTACGACGTGCATGATTAGGTATTGGTAGAAAGGTTACATGAATCGTCGAACAGTAAGTATTGTGTAATGTTTGTAGATTAAATGTTATCGAAAATGATAACTTCGGTTCTTACTAGGAGTATTTTCAAAATCAAAGCGACCCGCTACAGTTCCAATATGCACACAGACTCGAATGAAAAAGACCGACAAATTACCTAGATCGGTAAATTCAGAATGGGCACCTACCATCAATCCTTATGGTTCTTTACGTCAGTTAAAGCATGTTAAATTTGCTGTGTAATCCATCACTCTGCTTGTTGATACTCATAGCGGCTACTGCTAGTAATGGAGTTACTGATATTGGAGTTGCTTAAATAAAGTAAATTGAGGACAAAACGTCTGCTCCAATAGCCTATTTATTGGTGTTCCTAGAGTAACATGATATTATGACATAAGAAGGGTAGCTACTCTGGGGGGGTAAACTGAACATTATATTTTTCAAACTTGTCACATGTGTATAAGATAGTAGCTGATCTTCAGAGCCTTAATATCCTAACATTCTTAATGATTGTTGAATATCTAGCAACATCTCTATATGTCTACCTTTGTCTACCTTAGGATTCATCGCCATTGCCGGTATACCTACTTGACCCCGCAAGTTTCAGATGGCATATCTTACGATCCACTAATATTAGTACCAGAAGCCACAAGCCTTTCAATCATGTCGATGGTGTATTAGGCCTGGCCCAGGTAATTGACAGCCTAGAGTCATTGGGTATCCTTCTTCTCTGTAACAAACAGGCGATAATGCAGTCTGATTTATAGAACTATTTTCCACCTGGTATGAAAAGTTCAAAAGATGTGACTTTCTAATAAAACCCATCACCCACAGTTCAGCAGAAGATTTCTTGAAAAACCGGAGTTCTGAAAAAATGATCGGAATTTTTTGCGTCTACATTTTTACTAATATGTCCTGATTAGGAAATTTTTTCAGGCACACTCGAGTGTCACCCTTACACCACTCACTATAACTTAGTTTCCAGATACAGTGTGGAGCTACCATACAGGTCCCCAGAGAAACTGCAGAGGGCAAAAACACGGAAAAACAATTTTGTTGTATTGAAATGTCTGGGTTTCAGCAAAATTAGGGGAGATCTGTCAAGATTTGGTTTTTGTGTCACATTTTTTTCTCGTTTCGATTTCTTGACACAAAAAGCTTTAGCTAGAGGCCCACGATTTGCTTTAAATTCGCTAGTGAACCTCTTGGACTCTGAACCTTTTCTTCTGCCTATTTGTTAGTTGGTTTGGGCTGGGACCTCTACTAATTTCCCTCGAATTTGCATGTTTTGCTAGGCTTGTTCCTCCTATAAATATTTTTTCTGGGGTTCTTATTCTGTGTTACTTCTTATTACTTCTTTTAATTCGTATTCACTTCTTATTACTTCTGGTTACTTCCTACTTACCTTTAGTTATTTCTTATTCCTTTCTAAAAGAACCAAGGATTCATACACTTAGAGATAATTGTCTGAACCCTTACTTGACTTGACTCAGCTTTGACTTTCCCAATGACAATGCAAACCACAAACACCCCACATACTGCCATTGACGGCTACGATATTCACCAGGATCATTCCATCTGTGATGATTGCTTCCAATCCTCGAAGGGCTGCACCTGTCGTATCGTGGTTCCAAGAGTTCGCGTTGCCTTGGTTGATGAATTGATTTCACCTACAGCTGAAAATGTCAAGCACGTTGAGTCTACTGACCATGTTGAGCAAGTTAAGAATTGGGAAGCAATTGGAATTACCGAGTTATCTTCCCTAATTGAGGACACTCAGACCACTGTTCCTATTGGAACTTCCAACTTTGACGAACCTACCCACAATCAGGACAAGAAAATATCCTTTTTCTCGAAGGTCATTTCACCAACCAGAGAAACAACAAACTGTAGTGACCAGAAGAAGAAGGGAGAACAAATAAAGGAAAAACTACATGACTTCAAGGATAAGGTGAAGGATAAGAATCATAAAATATGGAAAAAGTTAGATAAATTTTGTTCCAAGAAGAAAAAGATCTTCAAGGAGCGGTGGGGTCTAGAAAAGGACCCTAAATTTTTACGTTATGGTTTACGTTGTGATCCGGAGGACACTCGGGAGGAGGACACATCCAATACCCCGAACCCACAGAGGAAGGAGACTCCTCCTCCTTGGCAGCCACATACGAGGCTCAACATTGATGATGAAGTTGATCACAAAGTATTGCACCGGTACAGGGAATTGTCTCCCGAGGAATATCCTACTGTGATAATCACACCACTGCAGGATGAGGGGGTAGAGTCGTCTTCTCCGAAGAATAATGGGTCACCCAAGAGTATCATCGAGACCAAGAGAGACACTGCTGACGACTCCAAAGAAGACATTGCTTGTTCTGCAGACATACCAGAGGAAGAATACAAATTATTCAGTAACATAGATCCTCTTTCAAGCAGTCCATGCGAGCCTCTCATTGGAGAGCAGGATCGGTCTGTTGATGATTTAACAAGAAATAAGGAGGAGGACGTAGAGGAGGGGAACAAGAAGAGTGTAGAACCAGTTGAAAGGGCGTGTAGGCATATTGCAGTCCTGTACAAAGAGGTTATTGCTGGATGTAAGGAACAAATGAGAAAAGTTATGGTGTGGGGAGGTAAACATGGACTATGCGGTTCATACCGGGATCCTGACGAGACGAAGAATCAAGTCAGCGAAGTCCAAGACAGGCCCTCAAGTCGGGCCTCCACTGCTGTCAATATCGCAAGGCATCAGGATAAAGGAGTGGTTTCTTCTTCCCAGAAATGTAGAGAGGCACGCGAGAACTACACCGAGCAGGAGAATTATACTATTGAAAAACCAATGGAGATAACTATTGATGATATTAACAAGGCAAAGGAGGATGAAAGTTTAAAAGAGGAGGTTGACACCGAGAGAGTTGCTGTGGAGCAAACTGAAAATTACCCCCTTTATGATGGCGTTGATTGCGGGGTATGGAACCCTCAAATAAATTTCTCTCGAAACGACCGTCTTGTTCTAGCTACCAAAAACCAGAACCAGAAGACAGAAGCGTCCTGTCCTAATCCAGAAGAATCATTGGAGATTATTACTGAGAGAAAAAGTGGTACTGGTGGTCAACCCAGGGAGAAAAAAGGTAGTGTTGTAGTTAAACCGGAAGAAATACAGAGTAGTGCGGTGCATAAACCAAATAAGGAGGAGCATTCGGTTGCTGATAAGGTTGAGAAAAATAAAAACTTGGAACGGGATGGCGGATTGAGTACTTTCGAAGACAATAGATACAGCCCATTCAAATATCCAGCCAATGGGGAGGCCGGTATTGAACAGATATGCTTCAGAAATGACATGCATCGATACAGAAGCTCAATATCGATTTTAATGCTGGAGGAGGAAGAAAGGAGGGAGCAAGATTTTTACGAACACTTCTTCCCACAGCAAGAAAATCTGGCATCCAAAATACCTATCGGCAGGAAAGAAGAATCGCTAGCTTATATCAAGTGTAACAAACTTGAGGTGTCGGCAGCTAACGATATGCCTTCTCCAGCGGAGAAGAAGGCGGCAACGATCGGCGAAAACCAGTCAGTTTCTTCATACGAAAGTATCAAGAAGAGAATTGCCGCCTTCCGCTTAAAGGAGAAGGCACGTTGTAAGGATCAATCGGGAAGAAAGACCTCAACAACACAATGTGACGTCTCAGGTTTCAATAACCTAAAACCAGGGATGTCTTTGGGTCTCTCGGAAGATCAGATGCAGGTATCCAGTGAAGGCGCTGCTGGTGTTGATGTTGCCACTGATTCTGCAGGCGGAATCAGTGGGAACACTTCGAAGAGGCAGCGTCTCAGGGCAAAGCTGCGAAGGTTGAGGGGCAAATTCACGAACCACCGTGAGGATGCTCTGGATGGGATTCCTCTTGGTGAGAGGAAACAGGTGTGGCTTCGGTAGGGTCCTGATCAAACCCTATCAATCCGGTACCTTTGGCAGGAGCAGTTATGGGCACAGGCTCTGTAGGCACGCGCTATTATTTCAATTATAAATATGGTTGTCTAGGGAGAGCCGCTGAGAAAGGAGAGCTGCCTCAAATCCTTCGGTGATGTCTCCCTTCTATGATAGACTATTCTTGTGGATAGTAGGGAGTTATCTGCGTCAGCTTTCTATCACTGTGCTTTCAAATGTCTTTCCACTTTTTGTATTTTCTCCCAAGGATTGCAACAGTTTGACACCCCTCATCAATTATTGAGGGATTTCATTGACACTATAGTTCTTCGCTGTCACGTCAAATGTTACAATTCTTGGGAAATACACTCTGGACCAGCCCACAATTGTGTGTGTTGCGTTAGCCCAAAATATTTTTACACGAAGACTGGCCACCTTCTGTCGAAATATTTTGGTCGTAACGTCATATATGCAACTGATTGGCTGGGTAGAGGCGTGATACAATAATGTGCTACCACTTCACAGTGCAAGATCGTGTATTGGTCCTAGCATGGCAAGATTTCCCAGACAGATTTACTCTCATTGGTTTTATCATCTGATCCAATGAAGTTGTGATTCACCTCTTCCTTCTTGCGGACAGTTTAAGACACACTGACTTTATTGCTATTGTACGATGTTATCGGTATTCAATGTTTGACTTTGTCGACCACTCGCGAGGCATAACGTGTCCGGAACGCTGTGACTTCTCCTTTGGAGCTTGGGATACCCACCCGTATGATCAACGTCTCTGTTTCCTGCTAACTTCCCCTTTTAATATGAAGACGACAACTCTTCTGTGCTAACATATGAAGGAGTCAACCCATATTTCGATGATTGTCGTCTTCTCTTTCTCTGGAAAAGTAAACAACCTTCTTTTGGAATAACAGTTCTAATGCTTTTGGTGCTCTTACGAGAAATCCTCTTTCCAGGAAAATTGGGGTCCGGTTGTTACACCTCAACTCGGGAAAGAAGTATCCAAGCCTCCATTCACACTCACAATTTTACCGTCTTCATTCCTTTAGAGGGCATATATGGAGGTGGCAGTCATCCACTTCAGGTACCGTGTGCTTTCCCTGTCGATCTTCCCTGTTGATCTTCCGGTACATGACGTTTGGTCCCTCAACGTCCTTCATAGGTGCCATCAGACTCAAGAAATATGGTTAATCCTTCTCAGATTATTTATTCTCTCCTCACTTCTCGTTACCTATCACGTACATGTGTTCTTTACAAACCTAAAAGCACCGGCTACCTCCTCCTCAAAAACGCACATTTTTATTCATTACTTTAGACGAATCGAAAATTTAATATGAGGTCTTTACCTCAATAATGAACTACGTTGTGTGGTACACATCATTGTCTTCATTCCTCCCTCCTAGTTTCCTTATTGTAGCGCAGGCACCACCCCAATTACAATTTAGTGTCTTATTTCATTGAATTTCAGAATTGCTCTTTGTGGTACGACGCTTCTTCGGTGTTGTCGCTGGAACCTACTGACAGCAAAGAATACTCCCCGACTCCAGTCCAGCTTATCACGAGGTAATAATAATACTCGAATCCCGACAAGACACTTCTCTTACAAGTTAAAGGCATTTGTCTAACAGACACATCACTTAAAAGACCAAGATTATGGTACACTTTCGAGATGCCGATATGCTCATAATGCTGTGACAGACAGTCAATATTGAGCTCTTCACCGCCGACACGCTCATGATTCCCTGATAATATCCAGAGAATATTTTGCAGATTCACCTACAGTTCTTTGACAAAAAAACAAGCCCATATTGTGTAGGCGCCATCCGACCCTGTGTCGCACGGTCATCACCACTCAATAATATATTCGCTATCTAAATATTCGCAAATTATTAATCATGTTTTATATCTCACTAGTCACTAGTGTGATGAACACTCTCGTAGCTTCTTGAAAAGTATATAGAATTCCAGGTTTGTAAATGTGTGGGATCTTAGCTAGGGTCTAAAACACTGTGTGACTTATCATACACCAGGAAGGAATATTAAACGCGGATCTGCCAATTGCGTGACGGTTATGCAATAACCTTTCGACGCGAAATCACCAAGAGGTTATTTGGAGCTCAGTGTTATGTACTGTGGTCTCTTAACTTCTGAACTTATTTATACCAGTGACAATCCCCTTCCTTTCCTACCTTTTTCTCGTACTCCTCACTTATTATCAGAGATGTCACTTATTGCTTTACTGGAATAACGGTCATTTAGGTATATTATTATTAAGGAAATTTGTCTCTAGACATAATATACGATAGCAACTCTAGTACTTCTCCGAAGGGGTCCTTACAAGAAGTAGGAAAAGAAATTGCTTTTAAAGAAGGCTCGAAAGTGGACCAATATGTTTATGCGACAGAGTTCATTAATAAGCAAAGTATTTCATTGCAACTCTAGTATAAGGTAAAGCATTGTGAACTCATAAAGTGTCATAACATAAGGCTACGTTGTTTATAAATCTTACCTGAGTGAGAGAAATTTCATAAGAGCCTCGACCAGATAGTACGGACTCCACATACATTACTTGCTTTACCCACATTCATTCCTCGATAACGCAAGGGTAAAAAATTTTTGGAGGAAATCCTTTTTTTAATATAATATATGATTGAATATTTGAAAAAGAATATACGTATAATGTACATTGTATCGGTCCCCAACTCCGTCACACCTCATACACAAAGAAAGGTTAAATAAAGTATACTTTTCAAACCATCGATTGTATCTTCCTGTTCCAAAAAGGGTAACTGGAAGACCTCGTATTCAATAAGGATTATGAAATGCATCTACACCAATACTGTATTACTAGAGACACATCTGGATTCCTTGCAATATAGAATGTTTATAATGTAGAGGGCAGACATTTCTCCTTTGATGTCAAATGAATGCACGAAAAGCGATGGGACTGTCTTGACAGTCTTGAGACAGGGATGTTTGTTTGTAATGAATATTTGCCATGTCTAATTATTATTTGTTAACAGATAAGCACTGTGGCGAAGGAACTTATTATTTGTTTTAATTCTGGCCAACATCAACCAGAATTTAAGCGTGGCGTTTAAAAGTAGTATGGCAGTAACCGAACAGACGAATGAGTAAAATTAGAAGGTATATCAAAATCGATTGTTCTTATGGAAGGCTGGCTGATAATGAAAGGTTTGTCGAAATAGATTGATTTCATGGAAGGTTGGCTGATAAGAAAATAAAAAAAAATTCTACTCTCTTTCATACATCTTTAGAGAAATATTTCATAGTTGTCCTTTGTAGCAGTATCCATCCATGGAAGGCCTGGTTTGTATAGGTGGATGGTTTCAGTGGCAGCCAATGGTGCGGCATTTGAAACGCAATCGACCTCATTTGTCAATGGGTCAAGTTCAGAATCTCTAGGTGAGGCAGGTTCCGAGATCTCCTGGATAACCACATTAGTGTGAGGTGATTCTCTTAGCTTACGGGCCTTTCTGCTCTTATAATTCTTTTTATTCCGGCGTCTATTCCTGCATCTCTGTGACCGTTTGTTCTTCCTTGTAATTTTGGTCCATGTTTCTTCGTCGGCGGGCCTATCCTGTCCCTTGCGTGCCTGTGTGGATACATCTTCCACTGACACGGGACAGGGCTGCGTCAACTGTTGAAGGTCCATGGTTCCTTCAACAGCGGCATTAGCTGGTCCAACGGAATGATATTGGGCGATTTGTTTGAACGTATGCGGTCTCTGGATGACCACGTAAGGCTTCATGACATGTATAATTGCTGGTTTTACTAGGGTAGCGTGTATATGGAGAGGTTTTTCAATAATTATGGTTGTCAGTTTCCCAGAAATTGGGTGAATTGGTCCGGTAATGACATAGCAAGTCATCGCCAAACTGTTAGCGGCTGGAGTGTCTGTGCCCGTGGATTTAGTGGTGGCAACCAGAGAGGAAGGTTTCTCCTTGTGAGTTGTATGGCGTGATATTGTAGTGGCAGGTAC
>PPOK02000086.1:0-34504 GCA_003708865.2 Kazachstania taianensis | reverse complement strand
GCCGAGAGGTCATCACAAATATATGTCGTCACAGAAGTAGAATGTGCACAAAGAGAGTGATATCCAAGAATAATGTTATCCAAATGGAGATTATGGAAGCAAATGCTTTCACGAGCCAAGAGGTGATTCAGTAAATGCAGTATTACACAAATATCCTGTTAAGAAATGGTTATATACACAAACATGTCGTACCAGGAGGATAGGCAACATTGAGGATTTGCTACAAAAAGAAGTTACACACAAGGACAACGTTAAACAAAAATGGATGACGCAAAGTCGACGTAATACAAAGATAACGTTACATAATGCGATGGTTACACAAAAACGACGTAACACAAAAACAAACACAAAAGTAATGGTTACACAGAAACGATGGTTGTACAAAAACGCTGCTTACATAACGACAATGATTCCACAATGACGATGGTTGCACAAGTTCGACGTTATACAAAGGTGAGGTGACGGAAAAGCAAACTACACAAAGAAGATGTTACACAAAGATATGGTTACACAAAAACTACGTTACACAAAAACGATAGTTACTCAAAAATAGCGTGACACAAAGATGTTGTTACACAAAGAAGACGTGACACAAAGAGAACATGACACAAAAAATGATGTTACACAAAGCAGGTTACGTAAAAATAACGTAACACAAAAACGACGATCATACAAAAGCAGGTTAAACAAAAACTACATTACACGAAAACAGATAGTTACAAAAATGATTATTACACAAAAACAAGAGACGCAAAAGCAGATTACCCAAAAGCAGGTTACAAAAAAACGCCATAACACAAAAACGGGTTGCACAAAAGCATGTTACAGAAACATCCATACTCTGCTGACCCAAAACAGCGTTCTTGACAGACAGGTGTGCTCCTAAATCTTTTACTATATGGTAAGCTCTACATCTTATAATAAAAGAAACAATATACCTTGGAACTTCTCGTGTAATCACAGTGCTTAATTATGAAAACATATCCCCAATCAAGGAAGATCATCACATAGCCTGGCTAGGATAATAATATTTTAGACCAAATACAAATTGTTTGACTCAGATAACTTGGATACTATTTGCTCTGTCAAACAAGAAAATATATCACTCTGTCATATTCCCCAAAATTTATTCCCCTACTGTCTTGAATTAGCAATTTCAGTTCATACTTCCTACAACTAAAGCGAGAAGAAACTATAATGACTGTGGAACTTCAAACGAATAGGCATATAATGAGAAAGTAATTATTACTCACGCAACACTTTCACTAGCTTAGTCAGCTCTTATAATATGATTTCTCCCGTAGTTATGGAAGCTGCCGGGTAACTTAATCTGAAAATTTTTCTAAAGATTTGCGATGACCTTCCATGGCAAAGATATCGTAAGAATGGTTAGCTCGGATTTGTAATATACTGTAAGCAATTTAAATCTTTAAAGTATTTATATACACATAAACATATCTATCCTGTTCACTCGACTGTCACAGAAGAATCAATCTTTTTATTGAAATCTTAAAAGGTACAAGAAATGTCCGCTGAACAAATTAACAACATCCCTACTGAGGAATCAGAACCACAAGAGGAGTTCATCAATAACGACGAAGTCGCAGAGGTTGTGCCAACTATTGATACCGAACCAATAGATGATGACGATGATGAAGAGGATATACCCATGGGGGATGGTGAAACGATAGAAATAGATATGTCGAACAACTCGAAGGCCTATTTCGACAAACACACAGACTCAGTGTTTTCCATAGCGCACCATCCTTCTTTACCGTTAGTTGTAACTGGCGGTGGCGACAATGTAGCTAACCTATGGACTTCACATTCCCAACCACCCAAATTTGCGGGATGTATAACTGAACATACCGAATCAGTCATTAGTAGTGGTTTTACCAGCGATGGTAGGTTTCTGGTGACAGCTGATATGAACGGGAAAGTACTTATCCACATTGGTGTTAAGGGCGGTTCTCAATGGAAGAAAACTGCCGAATTAAATGAAGTTGAGGAAGTGATCTGGCTAAAATGCCACCCAACAATCAACAATGTCTTTGCCTTCGGAGCAGTCGATGGTTCAGTGTGGTGCTACCAAATTAATGACGATGGCTCTCTAGAGCAATTAATGAGCGGTTTTATTCACCAACAAGACTGTACTATGGGTGAATTTATTAATACAGACAAGGGCGACGAGACTTTAGAATTAGTTACTTGTTCCTTGGATAGTACTATCGTTGGATGGAATTGTTTCACTGCGCAACCTACTTTCAAGATCACACAAGCGGAGATTAAGGGTCTAGAAGCTCCGTGGGTGTCAATGTCTGTCGCCCCTCCAAACCTAACGAATGGTAATGCTGGTATAGTAGCGATTGGGTCTAATAATGGTCTTTTAGCTATCATCAACGCCAATAAAGATGGTTCTGTCCTACATTTAGAAACTGTCGTTGAACTTAAGGAGAATCAGGAGGAGTTAGATGCCTCCATCGAGTCTATATGTTGGGCACAGAACTTCCCCTTAATGGCCATCGGGTTAGTGGGTGGTGACATTTTACTATATGAAACTAACACGTGGAGGGTAAGACGTAAGTTTAACTTAGAAGATTCCGTCACAAAGCTATTATTTGACAATGATGATCTTTTTGCCTCTTGTATTAACGGCAAAGTATATCAATTCGATTCAAAAACTGGCCAAGAGAAGTTTGTATGCACTGGGCATAGCATGGGTGTTTTAGATTTCATTTTGGTCAAACCACAGGATCATACGCATTTGAGGAAATTAATTACAGCTGGTGACGAGGGTGTGTCATTGATATTTGAAGTCCCAAATTAGAAATTTCATTTGCAACTTAACATCTTGCGGGAAAGATGATAAATAAAAAGAACGTCATATTCAATATTAATAGTGTTTGTACATTAACATCAAAGAATACATATTAATCCATTATTTACTTTCACTCCTTATACATATGGGGTTGGTTTACAGGCTGTTACCGTTATCATGAGTGTTTCTTCAACAAACTTTGTTTCTGTCACTACATGAACTGATTGATGTAAGCTTTCAGTTTCATTTGCTGCTAAGGTTGAAAAGGTTTCCGAGAAACTTGTAGGTGTCCTACTATTGGTAATGGTTGTACTGTATAATACAGTCTTTTTGTTGGTATGAATATTCGTTGCAGATGTCTGGGAGACACTAGTATGAATTTCAGACGACGAAGAACTGCTGGTATTCAAAGACAAGGCTGATGATTGCGTCTGTTTCCCACATACTTTGTCATTTTCTGTAAACATGTTAGAGATTGGCTTACCAGCTTCGTATGTTGACCATGGTATCGCCTTGGCTTTTATGGCATTAGGGATATCACCATTTCTTGAGATACGAAGGATACTTTCTTCATTAAAACCTTCCCTCAGACGTGCCAAGGAAATTTGATAGTGGTCAAGATCAAATACTGCATAAACGGATTTTAAGAATATATCACCCAATGTAATATCATTTTCAGCAGGTAAAACACCAAAGGCACAAATATTACTGCCAGGTTCCGGAGGAAGAATAAAATCGGTCAAGGGAATGTCAAAGCTAATGTCACCAAAATTGAAAACATATTTGACTGTATTTTGAACATCGTTAGTAGGACAATCTAAGACATATATACCGCTCTCTTCACTCCAAGTGGCATTGACAAAAGCTGCCATTTTATTTGCAATATCACTTGGTGCGTTCATGAGGGTCGTCCCTGAATCGAGTAGTACTGGATATCTAGTACTCATGATAGTCTCGAAGTGACATTCCTCCTCATTCTTGACCCCAATACCTTGAAGGGTTAGAGACAAGGTTGCAGGCTTGTCAACAACAGTCGAATACATATTTATCATTGGAAAAGTAACAATATCTCCATCATAGGAATTTTCGTCAATGGCACCAAATAAAATGTGACTGTTATTTTCACCGAGAGCCAAGGAATAAACAACCGTGTCAATAATATCTTCTTCTTTCAATATCTGGGGAAAATTCAAATAATACTTATTTGGCGCTCCGTCATAGCCTTTAATCGACTCACGTCTCTGAAAACCGATACCAAGAATTCCACCCAGTGGTGTAGTAGCATAATTGGCCAAACCAAACTGAACATCCGGAATACTAGCGCCTGCAAAGGTAAATGTTTCACTGGCCCATATGCCGTCTGCAAATGTATTATCTGCATATTGTATATAAAACCTGCCGCTATCTGAGGCCTCAAACGTGGAAGATATGGTTGGTTCATAAGTTCCAATTTCTGAACAATTGACTGTTCCGGCAGATATATGTTCACCATTATACATAGAGGTCTCATTAAAATTTTCAATACAAAAAGAATTATTAGAATTCATCAACCAAGTGTCAGCAGACCCAGTATCGAACAATACCGTAATTTGTTGTTGTGGATTTCCAATATTCAAAGTTGTTGCATAATAGGTATCTTTTTCATATTGCAAATCAAATTTTAAATAGCCATCTTGAAAAGTAGAAGTACCTAAACAAAGTGTAGAAGTTAATACTGTTGCCAATAAATAAGGCAAGTACATGCTGAATGCTGGTAATGCTAATCTATACCCAAAAAATGTTGGCACTTACCGACATTAAAAAACAGAGGAGAAGTTTTATGTTCATTCCAGATTCTTTAATCGCCATAATATATTTATACATGATACCTTTAATCCATACTCGGTGTTACAAACGTTCAACCATGATAATATGTTTCAAATTTCTCGATAAATTATTCTGCACGGAAGCAAAAAAAGCCAACCGTCTCGTTTCGCATCTGTCAGAAAGCATGTAAATTTCCTAAACAGGTAATAACGCGGTCAAGCGTCTCATCAGAGACTGTTCATCCCAACCTCTCTTAGGGATAGTTCTGAAAAGATGAAACGATCTATATTTTATTCGATATTTACAGCTAGGCTAATGTATATATGACCAAAAATATATTCCTTAGTTCAACGCATCTAATACTTTCAGTTCATTTTGAATAGTCTTTATTGTGAGCTTTCTCTTCTGCTTCAATTGCTGTTTTTTCTCTGGTTCTAATTCCACGAGATCAATACCGTCCAGTTCTATTAACAGCTTCAATAGCATTTCATTACAGTAATTGCGTTCATATGCCTTTTTCTCATCCTCGGCGTTAAAGGTTTCCTTTAATACTTCAATCCTATTCTTAAATTCATTTTCATATCTTAGCAACACATTGTCAATTCTACCTTCCAAAGTTAAAGGAACAGGCTTATCGTCTGTCTTCTTCTTCGTCTGTTTCTTGATGCTCTTGTTCCCCTTGAGAACATTCCAAAGCAACACACTGACTAAAACAGCAATACCACCTGTAACAGCTATTGCCTTCACAAAACTATCTTCAGTCTGCCAGTCAGTTAAAACCATTATCTCAGTGTAATATCTCTGTATATTACCTCAAACCGTTGATTCTAGGAGAACTGCCTAGAAGTTCTCACATAAAACAGGATGAAATTAATTTTTCACTCGGTCTCCATTAAAATGGTGCGTTGAAATTCAAAGTTTGAGTTCTATATAAATATTAAAATGTGTGGAGATACAAACTTTATGGGGATCAGGGTATACGTACAAACATTCGTTGTCAAAGATATATCTATTAGAATTAATACCGAATGACCATCCTACGCCTACGCTTCTCTCACTCTTCATGGTGTTCTAAGAGAGTGACGTTACCGGGTAAAAATTGGTAATTTTTCTTGATATTATTTTATTGTATTCACGATAAGGGGAAGAAATGACTACCTTTTGATAGAAGTCGCTGTTGCTGTTAAGGGACAGCAACATCCAAAAAGATTAGATAGCTACCATCATACACGCATTTGTGATAGAAAATATGGTTGCGGCACTACACCAAAATAGCTACAGCAATTTGCTCTCCTTAAGTGACTCCTTCGCCGGAGATCAGATGGCAAAAAGTAAGATTCTGTTAGAACCTAACTCCCTAACAATCAATGGATTGAGTGAGAACATCGTATTTGACCCCATTGAAACACAACATTTGAAGCTAGACATATTGTATTCCTTACTCAACTTATCCGAGAAATTAAGAAATGAACTAGGTCCATATTATTTGAATACAGTTCTGTGTATCTATCATAGCATAAATTTACATGAAACGTTGTTAGAAAATGATTTAGTATCGAATTTAAAATTTATTAAGCTCTTAAATCTATCAACTAACTTTTGCTCTTCAGTTCAATATCCATATATGACAAGTCTAAAAACGTATCTATATTCTTTAATTGACCACATTTTAAAGCTGGAAGGGAAACATACTGGAGACATTAGGGCTAGCACTGCAGAAAATAACGTTTATTTTAAATGTCTTATTTCTGAATTGCTATTCTTCTTTTTAATGAACGTGGAAAATCATTTTGTTATAGATGAGACCTTTATTTCCCATTTGAATGATTTGTTATTTTGGATTGGCGATAAATATATTTCCACTCTCAACTTTAAATATTCTGCGGGATCGAGAGCAATTTCCTTCAACAAAAAGCAGGAGAGTACTACTTCCTTGGCATCTGTATCACCCGCAGACCCTCACTCAGCAGAACCCTTTTCATCCACACCTGATCAATTTTCCACAAGATATGATTATTCGTCTAATAGAAACATAGACTGCTCTGAGGCTATTCCAAATCCTGTGGAAATCAAAAATATCATGGAACAATATATTTTAACCAGAGGGCTTGCCCTTTACTCTTCAATAACCCCTGAAGTTATAATAGATCCAAACAATGTAATAACGCTTTGGTCAAATGGATACTTTCTACTGTTTGTGTCAAGTCTCCTAAAATATCCAGATCTTGATCTGAAGTTTGCAGCACTTAAATTCCTTTTACATCCAATATTGAATGAAAATGACATATACAAGAATGATGTGCAAATGATACGCAAATATCTACCATTTCTGGCTGATGCTATAAACATAGATTGCCTTCCATTTTGGTTTGATCCTCTTGACGCATTAACCTCATTAATAGATACTTTTAACAAGAGAGACCCGCTAAATAATCCTATTTGCTCATTCATTGGTAATTCAAAACTACATGACTATTTATTACACCTTTTGACTAAATGTCTGGAGGTCCCCAAACATGATACGTGCACCCTATTATCAACCATAAAGATGATAAAATTATGGTCTTCTTTAAGTGCATTTGATGAGCAGACCAGAAATGCCGTCATACAAATACCTACAATACTGATTCAAATGGAAAATAGTTTAATCGACCATACAAAATTGCTACGAGAGTTCATGCAATATCATCAGGGCTTGAATATCTCTGAAGAGAATCAAATGTCATCATCAAGGGAGTCATATCCGGTATTATATGATAGTGAAATTGTTTTTTCATGGCTACAACTCTTGAAATCATTTTCTAGAAGTGTCACAGCGCTTAGGACGACATTACGAAGAACTAATCTAACACAATGTTTGACAGACTTGTTAAGTACAACATATGAGTTGATGAGAAATTGTTACACTGTTGGAGATGACTTTCTACAACAAGAATTAAAAGTTATGGTGCTTACATTAGGAAATATTTGCAATTTTATTGTGGAGTTTTCAAGCCTTCAGACATCTCTATTGGAACACGATATAATCAGCACCCTCAAAGATATCCTTATTGATCCTTTATTCAATTCTAAAATAGAAGAAACAAATATAGATAAGCGAATAATTTCGTTCGAAAACTTGTCTTTAGATGATATCAAGACATACACTTTATGGGTTCTAAGACATTTAATGTATAATTGTCAAAATATCGAAAAATTAAATCTACTAGAAAAAATCCCCTTAAATGTGATTTTAGATTATGTTAACGACCCATCTTGGCCTGTACAAGAGCAATGTTTCCAACTATTGAGAAATTTAACATGTAATTCTAGGAGGATCGTTAATTTGTTATTGGAAGAATTTAAAATAGTCGATTATGGCAAGGATCCAGTGAGTAACGAAATAACGCCAACTGGATCTACATATCTCTTTGAATATCTATCCAGGAAGATGAAATTACTCGATAACAACGACCGGACACAAAGGAAGACCTTAGAGGCAATATTATACATTATCAACAATGTGGCAGCTGTTAATGAAAACAAGAAAGCTTTGGTTGTCGCTCAAGATGAAATCCTGAAGATAATAAAGGACATCCTTGCCGAAAATTCACGGAATATGTCTAAGTATGGAAATGATAGTGACCTAAAGTTAGCAAGTTTATGGGTTTTGAATAATTTATTATGGAATTCGGCTGTTTCTACGTATACACAGTATGTTTTGGAAGGGTATTCTGCAACGGCCGGAAGCACACAAGATAATAATAGTTCACATGGGGGCGAAAACGCTGCAGACAAGTCATATTTTTCATATGATACTGATTCTAATGAAAATGATGGCAGTGACCTGAATGGTAATACGACAGTTGTGAGAGAAGAAGAGGAAGAAGAAGAAGGAGAAGAAGTCTTTGTCCATACCTCCTCCAACAGTGCAGCTACTAATATGTCTCATGCTAATTCCTCGACAGTGGAGAGGTGTAAGAAGTTGGTTGGTTTAGGTATATATGACCTGGTTAAAGAGAACATATTCGACGATGCTTTAGATGTTAGAGAGAAGGCCCGGACCCTATTATATCACATGGATTTGTTATTAAAAAATGAATCGTAGCCGCGGACTTTATCCTTTTTGGAAGTTATTTTTGATGGCGTCCCTTTCTCTCGTAACATATATAATCCTTTAGAGAAGTCAAATAAGTACATATTCCACAATTGAAGGCTCTACGCTTAATCAAGCAGTAATTACGAATGCATGGGGAGAGTTCCTCCTATCTATTTTGCTACCGATACCCTTTTTCTTTTTTTGAAATTTATAAGTTCAGGTCAAACCAGTCAGTTTGAAAGTGATGGCTTAAAAATAACCCTGTGCTTATTTTAAATGAGAACCGTTAATGATTATTTTAAATTTTATATATTAAAAACCATATAAATATACAAAAAATGACAGAGATAAGAAACTAGAGTTAAGAGAGATTCTAATCTTGAGTCTTTTGAGAACCACGCAATAAACCGGTTCTTCTGGCAGCAATTAAACCAGCCTTTTGACCGGAAACGGCACCTCTGGAAATGGTAGAGGCCTTACCAATATGTTGATGGTTACCACCACCGTGAGGGTGATCAACTGGATTCATGGCAACACCACGGGTCTTTGGCCAAGAGTTTCTCTTTAGTCTGTACTTGTGGAAAGCACGACCAGCCTTCAACAATGGCTTGTCAACTCTACCACCACCAGCAACAACACCGATGGTACCTCTGGCATCAGAAGAGATGACCTTCTTGGCACCAGATGGTAATCTGACTCTGGTCTTGTTGTCGTCTGGGTTGTGACCAATGACGATAACGTAGTTACCGGAAGCTCTAGCTAGAGCACCTCTGTCACCTGGTCTTTCTTCAACGTTGGAGATAATAGTACCTTCTGGGACGGAACCTAATGGTAGAACGTTACCGACGTTCAAAGTAGCCTTCTTACCGGCGTAAATGAATTGACCGGTGTGGACACCTTCGTTAGCAATGAAGATTTCTTCACGTAACTTGTACTTGTATGGGTCACGGAAGACAACCTTGGCCAATGGAGCACCTCTACCGGCGTCGTGGACGATTTGCTTGACGATACCACGGATGTAACCATGACGTTCAGCGTAATCCAAGGTTCTAAGCTTGGCAGCACCTTGTCTTAATCTGGTGTGAGAGGTGAAGATAGAACCAGCACCCTTTCTTTGGTTACGAATAACTCTACCTGTTTAAAATCGTGGAGATTTATTTGTTAGTAAAAAGTGGACTTAATTGAACAAACAGATTGTATTCAAATTTGATCTTACTGCCTTTATATTAACTGGAATGGTAATGTTTTCCAATGCATTAAAAGTATAGAGATAAACCCAAGATCCTGTGTATAAAATTCATCATCTCAATATGGCTCTCAACGGTAATATCACACCAATATCAGGGACTGTTGCTCATATCATATCATTCATATCCCATGAAATAAAATCTTTGGCGTTCGTTCTCAATTCTGGCAGTAAAACGGTCATCAAATCAACGATCTCGTAATTTCAGATAGTAAAATCCTCCACATACCCATTGTTAATTGCTTATCTGGTTTCTTGACGGGTCCCTCTACCTATTAAACACGTATATATTCACTAGTATCTATAAAGATTATGAAATTGATAGCACGATGAAGGTCCGTCCACAGTAGCCAGAGCGTTGCAGGGAGCCCCAGGGTGCCACCAGACTGCCTGTCGACGGCTTCCACCAGGAGGACACGATTCCAGTAGACAGGCCTCAGTGGGAGTTACACGGAACATGGATTTTTTTTCAGAAAACTGGAAATGCCTGAAAAGGGATATCGCTTCCCAGTAATGAAAAATTCGTAAGTTCACGGGGAAATGAACTCCAGAGAATGTACGGATGTAAAGATAAGTCATCAGAAATATTTTATTGCGGATCCATTTGTGCTGGCTGGGAAAGGGTCGAATAAGAGCGTTGTGCAACTTGGTGGAAGCCCATATATTGTGATAATATCTGAGTAAATATCTAGAAGTGCGGATGACTACCCAAGAAACGCTTCAGAGTATTGCTCTGTAATATCAATTATCCCTTAATCTCAATAAGAGTCCGTATACTTGAGCAGAATAAAGCTCAGATATATATAGAGCTGCCATATTCTGCACTACTTTTAAGCATTATGTTTTCGTATTGTACCGTCATAACCTTTAGTGGTTTCTCTAGCAGGTGGTAATATTTAAGAGATTATTCCCTTGTATGAGCCCCTTAAGGATAGATGAGATTATTTACTCATTTACAACTTTACTTCACCACACCATCCGTTGCTAGTCGCTGGTGAATACATTAGCCTTCCTGACTATCTTCCTTTTATTCTGTCGTTGAAGGCTGGCCTGACTTCTCCTAGTAATCTGACTCATTTTTTTCGGTATTAATATAATAAAGATACAGACTTTATATGGTTATCGACAAAATTAAATGGCCCACCTCGGGAATATCGAGATGATTGTCTGGAAATGAGACATCTTTTATCAGCTATGTAATCTTTTGAGTATACTGGCACTAAATATTACACCGAGACGATGACAAGATACATTGGCTGCATTGATTTACACAACGGGGAAGTTAAACAGATTGTAGGTGGTACACTCACCGAAGATAATCATCACAACAGCTTGAAGACAAATTTCGTTTCTCAGCACCCATCATCTTATTACGCCGAACTGTATAAGCAACATGGTGTGACAGGATCGCACGTTATCAAATTGGGCCCCAACAATGACATTGCAGCGAAAGAGGCTCTTCAAGCAGCACCAGGCTTCTTACAAGTAGGTGGTGGGATCAATGACAGCAACTGTCTGCAATGGTTAGAATACGCATCTAAGGTCATTGTTACTAGTTGGCTGTTTCAAAGTGACGGAACGTTCTTACTAGAGAGACTGAAGAGATTATCCCTAATGTGTGGGAAAGATCGTCTTGTTATTGATTTGAGTTGTAGAAAGACACCGGACGGGAAGTGGGTGGTAGCAATGAATAAATGGCAGACGTTGACCTCTTTGGAACTCAATGAAAATACATTCAGGGACCTAAGTGCTTATGCTGACGAATTTTTGGTCCACGCTGCTGATGTGGAAGGCTTATGTCGTGGTATCGATGAGAAACTAGTGGCAAAACTTAACGAATGGACTATAAACCTAGATAATAACGTTAAAATCGTTTACGCTGGCGGAGCAAAGAGTATCAATGACCTAAGTCTTGTTGATAGTTTAAGTCAAGGAAGAGTTGATTTAACATATGGGAGTGCATTAGATATATTCGGTGGAGATTTAGTAACATTTGAGGAATGCTGTGAATGGAATAGTAAGCACCAGTAAGTATATACATATATTATTTTCATAATCTATAGAAGTAAACATGATAATGAGGAAAGCAAACAGCTCGGATTCGTTTAAATATTGTCGTATTTTTATTTTTATTTTGTATTAAATATTACATAATTCTAGTCACTTCACCAAGAGTCATCATAACCACTGTTGGGACCGTTGCCCATACTTGGTCCATTTGAATAACCTGGATTTTCCATACCGCCCATTGCAATATCACCACTAGCATTTGGATTCATCATATTAGGGTTCATACCACCACTTCCCCCAGGAGCAAAATTGACCTTCTCATGTTCCATTTGCGTCAACGCTAACAGAATGGAGGCAACCTTCTTCTGTAAAGTGTCAATCCCCCTTGTGACTACTTGATCAACAGTAATAGAGCCTATCGTTTCAACGTTCATGTAAAATGTATCCGCTTCCGCGTTGAAGTCAAAAGTTTCACCTTCGGCTGGTGGATCCTCATACTCACAGTTCTTCGAATTCGGCCATTCCTTCACAGGATCAACTTCATGCCAGTAATGTGTATGTTTTAATTTATTCCATGGATCATATTCAAATTCTATGGCAGCAGCAGCCCCCCACTTGGCGTGCTCCTTAGAGATCCCCTTCTTCGCAATACAAGTCAACTTCAACTCTTGGCCCTTTCTCAACTTACAGATGAGGACCCCATTGCGCTCTTTATCCTGAATAATTGGGTGGCCAATATTCCTACCCATTAAATTGGACACTATGGTGAGATCCTTAGCATATACATTTGTGGTACTTTCACTCTCCCCTACTGCCTGTAACGTCAAAACCACGGAACATTTGTCACAGTGGTCCTCACAGAAACAGTCCCGACTGTATTCTAGTTGTTCTATATCCATACTCTGTAAGGGGATCAAACCCAGTCTGTGCGCAATAAACTCGTCTGCAAGAACAGTGGTGTTAACCTCCACCTGCACGGAATCGATGGCTAATGTGGGAATCTCTGCAATCATAACACGGCGAAGAGAATTTGCCAGAGCCAAATCAACGTTGGACAAAATGAAGTCCACATTATCCCTAGTAGCTTCTCTGATTTTCACCTGTGGACCTTCTTCATTCATTGGATGGTTGTATTATGGAGTTTAGACGGGGCTAGGGAATGTAACTAAGCGTATACAGTCGGTACACTTGTCAAAGTCGGCGGAGTAGCAGTTACTCTATTAGCGAAATATTGCTGAAACTTATACACACTAAATTCACCACCCAAAAATTTTCCATATCACGTGCCTTTACATATACAGTGAGATGTATGGGTTGCACTTAAGAAGAGCATAATACCCTGAGTATTAAACGTGAGGTGATTGAAGACTACATTTGACACAAAACTGTGCGATTAACCACGCGGGTCGATAGAGTCCCTTTATGTCCATGCTGGAGGTATTGTATCATCTCACATATATACAGGATATCTAACGTCATGTCTTTTTTCTTGGGATGCATTTGGAGTAAAAGAAATGTGATGTGCGTGTTTCCATCATGTAAACTGCCTGGAACCGCCACGGACAAACTCTAGGATCTTCCATCCCTCGGTCTCGTCATCATCAACTTGCTCTGGGTCTCTAGTAAAGACCATTGCGTAGGAGCTCATTAGGATATTGGACTCGCTACCTGCGGCAATCTCGCCGGTCTTCATGTTCTTGTAAATATTGATCTCTTGTGCCCTGCAACCCACAACAAGGACGGGGATGTCCTGCGGTTGTAATAATTTCGCAGAGACAATCTCTACTCCTCTGATGTCTAGGATACGCCCCTCGGAAAACAGCTTTTTCTCTTTCAGCATTTTCTGTTGGGCCGCATACACGTTGAATGGTGCCTCGCTGAACCATTTCTTCAACACTTTCTCATCACCTCTAATGTATGCTTCTAATAACTCAGGGACGATGTACTCCCTCAGGTGTTTTGTGAATGCCTCATTGTTGAAGTTCGGATCCATTAACTTGAACTGGGTGTACACTCTACCAGACTCGGTCTCGGCAAAGAATCTGCCGATCTTGCTCGACACTTTCCTTAGAAACACAATCAGTGGGTTCTCACTTTCGTCCCACACTTTAACCTTGATAGAGTGCAACGTTCTCCCAGCGACCGTCTTTTCCTTGAAGTCCTCCACCCTTTTACCAAAGGATTCCCTTGCCTCAATCTCGGTGGCCACAACAGCGGTACCGGCCTCGTCATTACTCTTCACAGCCCTCACTCTCTTCCCTGAGGCCAACGCCTGTGCCCGCCTTAATTGTCTTTCCTCCTTCGTGATGAAACCACCGTACCGGGAACTGTCCCCGTCATCAATCACCTCGGACACATCCTTATATATCTTTGTCTGTCTCACGGGCTCTAGGGTCTCGTCAATCTTCTGTGCTGTCTTTGCCGCCGCCTGTCTCGTGGTCTTCCCTAAATCTGAGTCCCACGCCTTGACAGCCATCCCCTCCACAGCCTCTCCAGTCTTCTTCAGCGTCTTCCCAACAATGGTAGACCCCTTCTGCGCCTTCAAGTACGCCTCCCTAGCCTTTTTGTAGGCCTCAGACTCACCTAACCGACCAGATGCATCCTGAAGCGTCTTGATGTTGTCTTGTAACTCCTGCGACTTCTCCCACTCCTTCTTAAACGTGTCCCTAAAGATATTCAGCGGCGACCGTGGATCTGGCGCCCTCCCCTCATCCTGTCTGTTTCTCTCCTCCTTTTTATTATTATCCTTCCCATTCTCGGCTAGGATGTATGCAGTAGTGTGTAAGTACCGCCCTGAGAACAGCGCCCTCGACACGAGTCCCGCCCTCGTCACCGGGTACGCCAGCCCCATCGCCTGCCTCTGTAACCCACTCATGTCCTCACTAAACCTTCCAGGGAATGTGTCTATATAGGCCTCGCGAAATAGGGCAACAAAACTCACCAAGTGCAGGAATCCTAGATGACTTTCACGGTGACTCAGCTGCAGATCTATTCGTCTTGAACGTTTAGAACTTTACCGTTGGCGGCGATGTGGTCTTTTTTTCTCGGCGGCTGTTTTTCCTTCGTTGAAAGTGACGTCTGCGATCTCGTTTTATATCAGAGGCTGTTTTACGCGGTTGATCCATCGGGTTCGCTAGCTGGCGTTGGATCTCCATCGGTGGAAGAGAGGTACATAGTCTGGTGTTCTCGGTATTCGTTCCTGGGGGTAGCAATTTGTCTGTTTTCTATTTTTGTTTCTCGCCTCCTTTGCGCAGACGCATGATACATTTGGCCTCCCGGTTACTAGCACCTTAGGGAGTCACGCATACTAGAGACGGTATATGTCCAAGAAACGCAAGATAGGCAGCGGGTTCATGCCCTACAACACGCTCGAGGTGCAAAATTCGGGGTCTATACGGAAACACCACGACAAATCGAGGACAATTGGACAACATAACAGTAGCGGCACGCGATACAGTTCTCAGAGGAGAGATTCGAGAGTGGTGGAGGAGATCAACAACAGCGACGCAACAAAGACGTTTTTGCCCGATATGGCTGCAGTTCCTGTGGCATCCAGGCCTACGCGGCATGATGTAATTAGAGATGACACCACTGATGATGTTAGCGATAACGATCTGGAAGTATTGCAGGGGACTTCCCCGATGAAACGTGTTTCCGAGACGAAGGCTCTGGGTCTACTGCAATCGTCTCCCCTAGAAAAAAGTAAGAATATCTTAAACAGGCCGAGACATTCCACCACTTTTTGCATGCCCGGAGCGTTAAGAATTATAGATAGCGAGGGTATCACCAAAGGACAGGATAAGGTACTATTGAATTTTTTTTACAATAGGATGACGAGAGAATTTAAGATAGATTTCAAATGTAAGGATGAACAGGTTCTAAATGAATCGATTGATTTACAGACAGGTTGTAAGAAAATTTGTTTCGATAGGGAGTTTAGGTGTATTGGCATGTACCTCAAAAAAGAAAGGAGGCTAATATATGGTCGTTACAACCATGACACGGTACCGAGGAAACCCGTAACCGCATTACTTTGGACGAGTAACGATGAAACTAAACTGGGTAAAATTCACCGATATCTTTTGGATGCCTCGCAGGATTATACGAATAATAATAAAAGTATAGAAATATTCAAGACAGAGCTTGATCTCATAGCAAGATTACAAGATATTACCAAAAGGGAAAAGGATGCTCGAAACAGTCTTGTTGCCCAGAATTCTACGAAGGGTATCTTTGATAATCTCAAAAGAAAAAATCCGTCCTACCTTCAAAAATCATTCCAATCCTTGGGATCACAATTAAGAAAGCATACTGGGGTTACTAGAACTGCAGTTAAGATACAGATACCAGATCACGACTCTCAAATCGATCTTCCATCACATAACTTGGGTAATATCCCGGCTCCAAAGTTTTATTCAAATTCAAATTCAAATTCAAATTCAAATTCAAATTCAAATTCAAATTCAAATTCAAATTCAAATTCAAATTCAAATTCAAATTCAAATTCAAATTCAAATTCAAATTCAAATTCAAATTCACATTACTCTATAGATGATAAAAATGTAACAGTGCATTTGAGGAGGTCAACAAGGTCAACACACCCACCACCGTCTAATGGTCAATATCTGCGAGTAGATTCCTCTGAACATGAGTACGAAGAACCCAAAAAATTCTCGCCAAGCCTTCATACAAAATTCAATGATGGTAGGAGTTACACAATAACAAACCAAGATTTCAAATGTCTATATAACAATGACTGGATAAACGATAGTATCATTGATTTTTTTATCAAATTCTTCATCGAGAAATCCATAACGGATTCAATACTTAATAGGGATGATGTTTACATCATGTCTTCCTTTTTCTATACCAAGTTAATTAGTGACCCAAAGAAAGACTGTTATGATAACGTAAAAAATTGGGTATCAAATGCTGATCTTTTTCATAAAAAATTTGTTGTTATACCTATCAATATTAACTTTCACTGGTTTGGTTGTATTGTTACAAATCTGGATAGCTTTTTCGACTTCGTAAAGGGTCAAACACATGAACAGGGAGAAAATAACAAAGTTCAAGATTCAGTAGATAACTCAGATAATGGGCGTAGTATTGGGATTGGCATCAATGATATATTGACAGATACAAAACACTCGTCAGCACTGACACAAGCTCAGAGAAGAGATTCAGACGACGTATCAATAGGTTATCCAATAATACAAATTTTAGCGTTTGATTCCCTGAGAGGTACTCACACAAGAGAAGTAGATCCTATCAAGGAGTTTTTGGTGTCATATGCAAAGGACAAATACGATATAGACATCGATAAGTCCTTAATTAGGATGAAGACATGCCTGGTGCCGCAACAACCAAATATGAGTGATTGTGGGGTGCATGTGATTATGACTATTCAGAAATTTTTTGAAAATCCTCTCGAAACTATAGATATTTGGAGAAGTGCAAAGACGAAAAGTAGAAACTCATCAAAGCTTGTTAATGAGTATTTTGAGAAAAGCGAACGAGATAAAGCAAGAAAAAAACTTAGGAATATACTATGGACTTTACAGAAGGAACAAATTGAGAGGATGGGTGAGAGCGCTAAGGAAGAAAGTCAGGATGCCAATAAAACAGGTGAAGAAGAAGATGATGAGGACATAGAGATAATTGAGTATATGTCTGAAGTTAAAGAGCCGAATCACACTCAGGAATCAGAGAAAAAATCCGAAGAAATGGCGATAAGAGATGAGGGCAAAAATTCAGAATTAGAATCTTCAAATCTCCGACCCGATTTAACATCAGAACCTCCCAGTGCATCTCCACCAAGTAGTCCCTTACAACAACCACTCAAATCATCAGAAGCCCCGTTGGCACTATCAGAAAAGGTCATTAGTCCTTCTAATTCTCCAGAACTAAGCTATCAAAACCATGATGATCACTTAGATATACCACCACAAAGTATTTCCGATAGGAATTTCTTAGAAAGTTCCCCAACGAAGTATAAGGCATCGTCTAATAACATACTACAGGATAATAAACATATCGCAAGCCCCTATTTCGAAAGAACAGGAATGGCAACAAATGCACTGAAGATAGAAAATCGTCACCCCTCCCAATTGGTTTCTTCACCAAACAATGTTGATACAAAGACGCATCTTCCTCCGCCTGATTCACCACAATATTACGGGATAACTATACCCGCCGATATTTCCCAAAAAATAGTACTCTCGGATATCGAGGGAGATGAAGACGTTAATTTGATTGGAGAAGAACCAAGTGATGAAAATACCCAAGAACATACAGGAGAAAGTGATAGGGCAAAAATGATTAGTGAAAAAGTTGAAAAGGAACTTAATAACGATGATATTTTGGGATACTACAATAGCCAACAACTGCCTCAAAGGTATGACACATCACACCGAGATCTTAACAGCTCTAATGAGAGTATCAATAATTTACAAGGATCACGGCATAATAAGCCAATATCTCTAGATGATGAGTGAATATTCTCGTGAACCAATCTTCAAGCAAGGACAAAAAAGGGTACATAGCCCTCCGCGTGGAGGATACGCTTTACAACGCAACCAATTAATAGCATTGATATATTCAAGTAACAATATATATATATATATATATATGTATCTATACCATAATTTCCATATATACTATAGAGATGTACAATACAGTATATTACAGTACATGAAGAAAGATTAGAATCATTGGTTTTCTTTCGTCAACTCACTATATGTGCAGAGAAATGAGGGCTCCCGGTATATTGGGATCAGATCAAACTAATTAGTTTCAGTATAATTTTCTAAAGATCTTCCTTTGGCATAGACTTGTTCCTTAACATCTTTGACAGCTTTACTAAACCACGTTCTAGCCTTTTTCATAAAATATCTGAAAAAGGCAACGATTGTTACTACTGAGAAAAAAAAACTGTTGATGTGGGTTACTCTTGACATTCCGACGTATCCGGTTTTCAACGATTCAGCATCGGTAAAGGTAAGTGCGGCAAACGAAGACTCATAATTTTCTCTATTGAATATAAGTTCAGAAAAAATGCATGCATATCCGAAATATCCAATAGTCCCATAGACAAACGTTAATGATTTATAAATTTTTGTCAAAATTTTGGTCCAGAAGACTCTAGTGGTTGGATTTAACCGACCATTTTCAACCTCATTCATCTCTTTAAATTCTATTGTAGATAGCAGTAAAGCAAAAAAGATAGCTACCAAATTACTAATTTTCAGCAAAATACCAATAGTAGCTCCCGGGTCATCGAAAACCTTATGTCCTGTATGACTTGAAAGATAGTCAGAAGCAGTCATTGTCAAGTAGCCAGCAGCGAAGAGAAGGCGATTTACGAGTTTTAGACCAGCATGTACATTGACACACACGAGTATGGCTAACATTAATGAGGTAATGAGCATCCTAACAAAAAAGGTTCCCATGATAACATCAAAAAACCTAGCTCTTCTGACAGGTCGCCTCTCCTCGTCATCAACTACTTCATTAGCGTCATTCTCTTCATTTATTTCATTGTTTTCCTCTACAATGTCCTCATGGAAGAAAAATCTCGATAGGTCATTCTCTTTGAAATAATCAATCAGCGAAGTAAGGATGATGGCACCAATCGAAACATATTGAAGATTAACTCTCTTATAGCCTTCTAAGATAGTTCCTTGAAAAGATTCATACATTTCTCTTCCACCAAATAGCAAAGTAAAAGGCAGTAAAATAAGGGTCAATGTATTGAAAATATACTGAGAGACAGCAGCCACTAGGAATATAAGCAAGGATGCAAAGAGCCAGGTTAAGGAAATCAAGACCATATATCTCAATTTAAAGTTTGGGGGTACGTAACAAACAAAATAATCATCAAACTCAGTGTTTTGATGATCCAAATATCCAAATTCTCCTGAATTACGTTTATTTCTTTCCTTAATACGTTTCAAATCTAATGGTTTTAATAACTTATCGTCCTTCGTGACTGGAACAAACATTGTTTGAATATAGTTCCGAGAAACCACATCTGAAGATGGCACACGCATTAACATGCCATCAGGGATAAAATAAGCATGAATTTCTTTGTTGGTTCTAAAAAGTTCATTGGCTTGTGACGTTGTCTTTGGACTAGAGAAGAGATCTGGATTCGACCATTGAGCAGTTTTCTGTGCAAAATATTTGTAAAAGGGATCACGGTATAATATATGACCCCTCTCT
This sequence comes from Kazachstania taianensis, assembly GCA_003708865.2. Taxonomy (NCBI): domain Eukaryota; kingdom Fungi; phylum Ascomycota; class Saccharomycetes; order Saccharomycetales; family Saccharomycetaceae; genus Kazachstania; species Kazachstania taianensis. Next base: position 14,323 of record PPOK02000086.1, on the reverse strand, counting down.
AGAGAGTAGTCTTTGCCTAAAATGAATGATGATAAGCGCAATCTCCTTGATATCATTCCGAATATTTTAATCCAAGTATCCCTGATAAGTAATTTCACGTTCGGATTATCTTCAATAATACTTTTTGAAATATAAAAACACATGAACATGGTAAGAATATTTATCACGGAAATATGACTGAAAGTGGAGGGCGCATTCATGAAATTGTTTAAAATGAAGGGAGATACTAATCTTGTATGAATGCCAAAGCCAACTAGGATAAAGACGGCGTAAATGAACATAGAGAGACAGAGTCTGGATAACTGAATGTTCATTGGATGAATCAAACTATCATGTAGAATTTTAATATTTGGATCATCGGGAGATCTTATGAAAAACAAGACACCTGGTCTGATGATATATTGCCTAATCATGCCAATATATTTGGCGAACCAATACATGTACAAAGTCCCAATCATCCAATATAGAATTAAGGCGCCCTGTGGCCATAATGTACAGATTTTTGGAATCCATAAACCACTATTAGGAGAGTTCAATATTGGCGCAATGAGCGATAAATCTAACATGATACCTGCTAATATAGGAAATCCTGCCAATTCGATAAAAAAAAGAGTGAAAACCTTGGCTGTACAAGTTATAGCGAATAGAATTTGGAAGATAAATCTTCTTCTTGTGTTGGTCATACCATTACGACGGCCATATCCCTTACATGTTAATTCAGATGCAATACATACCAATAAAATTGCAGTGCCGTATGTGATAAACGCAGGGAATCCTCTGGCCAAAAGGGAACCATCTGAGAAATCAATTCTCAATCTACGATATGTGTTGTTAATGATCCAGTCTAACATCTCCTCTGAGAAGGGGACTCTGTCTAGGAATAAGGATATTAGGGTCTTAACCCTTAACAAATAAATTAACTGGAATATACCACGGAGAAATACTTGGATTATTGAGGAATATAACTTTATCAGGATTATTCCAACGGTTGTAGGGATGACGTAAGAGATGAATTGATAAAGAGAAATGAAAACAACACCCATTGTGAAATAAAGAACAATATTGGTGAACTTTAAGTTTATATTAGCAATCATTGGCGCCAGATCGTTACCGTTGTTTTGTAATTGCGCTGCAATTTCAGCTGCTGCGGCCGCATCTTCCACGTTGTTATCATTATTGTTGTTGTCGACCCCATCTCTTTGAACTTCTTGCACGATTGGTTGAGGTGGACGAACAGGTCTAACAGGTGCGGCTGCAAAAGGAGCATTTTCATTCTGAGCCACAACTTCTTCAAGGTTTCTAACAGCACGACGGTTCATCTGGAGTCTTAGTGCCCGTTCACGGGCTTCATTAAGTGCATTACTTTGGTCTATTTCCCTATTGTTGTCATTTTCGTTGTCGGAATCCAAACTTTCACGATCAGATTGTGAAATAGAACTTGAGTCGTCCATATTTTCCTGTAAAACATAATCATAGTCACGCACGTCGTCTTCGTTTGGCAATTCTTCACCTTGGAGAATATGATGCAACTGATCGTCTGGAATTTCATTTCCATCAGGCCTATGGTTTTCTTGCTGTTGTTCCTCTCGGTGTGCTGGTTGTTGTTGCTGTTCATTTTGCTCATCTTCATCCTCAACAATAGGTGCAAATTGCAAGTCAAACTCTCTTTCTTCCTGATCCATCCTCTTCTCGTGTTCTGATTTTTCACGCTCTCTTAACATTTTTGCTACATGTTCTAACATTGAATCATCCATCATTGGGAATCTACCTTTTAATCTTTGTTTCAATTCCTCGATAGAAAAATTTGGACCGATCTTGTGATATACCATTTTACTGAAAACATCTTCTCTAACGATCATATCATATTGGAAATATAATGCAATATGCAAGACAATGACTAGTACAATCTGGGTAATGGAGAATTTCGCATTTAATAGTAAGATTATAGTAACGCTCATCAAACTGTGATTCATAACTTCTTCCTCCGATAATGAAAAAAATGTTTTATTATAGCCTAGAAGAAGACTCTTCCAAAATTGGTTGGGATAAGGGAGTCCACCATCTAACATAAACGTGTACAATTTCCCAAAGATATTCCACGTGAGTGGGATACCAAAACACAATAAAAAGGAGGATAGAAATAAAATTAGTCCCACGTAGAGTTTGTCAAAGGAATTTTGCAAAATGTTCTTAAAAAGAACAGAAAAGGGGATCTTCTCTGGCATGGATTCCACATAAGTAGTCCTAAATTGAAAGGGATGATGACAGATATCACAATTAACGACACTACCAGGTTTACTAATATCCAAGTTTCTTGCGTTGATCCATTCGATTAAACAGGGCTCGTGTAGATACTTAATTGACCCCTTACATCTACAGGGATAAAACAGCGGATTGTCTATTGTCGCTTCACCTCTGCAGATACGACATGTCGCCCCTGGTGGGATTGCATTGGCGGAATCTTGCTGCGAAGACATTCTATCGATATTTTTGTCCTCTGCATGATGGGGTAGGATTGATTCGCCAATACTATCAGAATCCATTCTCTTCGACCACCTAATATGCTTACTTTGTTAATAGGAAGGTTTACCAGTGGTATTTGTGACAACATTCAACATAATAATTACACAGCTCATCACTATTAAAACTAATATCTACCTCTAACGTTTATTCAACAAAAAAATGAAAACGGGAAAAAAAACGTGACCGGGTCACAAAGATCTGCCGCCCTAAAAACAGGGTGTCCAGGCAATAACTCCAAGCTTGACTAGTCAAGTGTTCACCACTATGAGCCAACAGTATTTGAATGACCAGTACCAACCACGACAGGGAAGGTGGGTTTTTAAAGGCTTTCCCTCCAGTCATTGGAGGAGACAAAAAATGCAAAAAGAAAGAAGCCCTGTAGGGGGCTCGAACCCCTAACCTTATGATTAAGAGTCATACGCGCTACCGATTGCGCCAACAAGGCTTAACTTCTTGTTTTTTTGAAAAAAGTAGATTTTCTTTTAGTAATAATTAATATCATGTGATATTTCTTAGAATATATGCTAACTGCTTATTCTCCTGGAATTATTGTAATTTAGGGCTTGTCTTTGGTAATAAATTACAGTTAGCTTCTACACTGAGGTATTGAATTTCAAAAGTGTTATTTGAAGGGTGGAAGAGAGTTTTGAAGGAAATGAAAAACCACTTGATCTAGCAGTAATAGGTTCCCCAGTTGAGGTTAAACAGACTGTAATATTGGTTTGGACCATTTTTAGAGGTGTTCTGTTCTATATGACAAAAATAGTCGTACCCATTTGCACTTTTAACCAAAGGCAGAATGCCATGCTTTGATCACTATTTTTATCGGCAAGGCAGAGAGGGTATGCATTATAAAGAATATACAATGTATAATGGAGTCATGCTTCGTTGTGACCCGTCTTGCTGGTATCTTGATTTACATCTCTGTGTATAAGAAGAGATCAGAGACTTATAGCTCTTTTAAAGAAGAAAAAATGAAAAGGAACAAATATAAATTAGCAGATTTGATGAAATGACAATAATCCAGCAACACGGACATAGTATTGGAACATGTTGAGAAGGCCAGCCTCCACTATTACATTGACAAACGAGGAAGTTGATGAGCTGGTACATGATCTAGAGGAGAGAACTCTCATGGAAAGGCTGAAAAATAGAGTGCCGCAGCCACAAGTGAACTCACCGGCGAGGAACGAAAGAGGTGTCCCTGTGGGATTGTGGAAGAACAGCCCGATGAAGAAGAATACGACATCGCCGCCCAACGGGAAGCGTAATAATATGATTATTAGCAGTGATGTGGTACGAGGTGGCATCCCAGTAGAAAGAATACAGAACGAACAGCCGAATAGAAGCGATAATGTCACGAGAAATGATATCCCTCCCACAAACATGCATGAACATACTGGAAATGAGGATAATCCATTCTTTGAGCCCGCTAATTAGTCTTTAGCTTTACTTTGAAGGCGATTATATAGTGTAGAGAGAACATATATACTTATTATTCATTATTTGCCTTAAGCCATTCAGCGATCTGCGTCCTTTTGTCATTGATATCAACCAAGTTAGGAGTGAAGGTTACTTCCCCTGCAGGATCATTGCCTATCAAGTTATCCACGTTCGTAGCTTTATTCAACGCAATCTCCTTCAGATATTGCCCCTGTGTGAGAATGACGTTTTTGTTCGTAGTAGGCTTGATTGGAAGATAGCTGAGCTTTTCAAATGATAGAAATGTAGCGAGTATGAATAGAACCAGCCCCATGTAGCATTCGTATGTAATGTCTGCGGGTACCTTGTAGTCCTCTATATTAATATTCTTAGCGAGTTGGTGGAACTCATAGCTTGAGAATCCAGCGTGCAGGATCTGGATCGTAGATATAAAATAGAGTAGCTTCGATAACAAACCCATCTTGTTCGAGGTAGTAGCTATGCTTGGTTTACTTGGGGAATTGCTGTTATTTTCGAGCAATGCCATTGTATCCCAATCAACTAAAAAAAAAATGGAGGAAATTAAAAAGAGAAAAAGGTATGAATAAAAAGAAGTATTCACTACCAAATTCAAACAAATTTTGCCAGAAATATCGATACTTGCCGACTAATAAAGCGGTTTGAATACACCTAGCAACGATTTATGGCTCCTAATTATTTAGCAGTAGATTAAAAATCGTATTATCTTGTCATTCCGTTATCTCTCTTCATATAAGCTTTCATCTTATCACTGATTGAGACAAAGACATCTCTATGAACTGTAGATCTGGAGTTGCAATCAAGGGGCTCATATTGGATGGTGCGGTCCAAATCACACTCCTCATCAACATCTTCATTCCTCGCGCCCCACACGTCACCGTTGATTTCGTCTGGGTCTATCTCTTCCGTACTACTAAGTTCGCTAAACGATGAGACATTGACGTAATCCATCAAATCTCCACTCTGTAGGGACAAGTCACGCATATACTTTTGGTACTCCTTGTGATTGAGCACATTGTTGACGAACCCGTCCTTGTCCGTGATCGTGTCAAAGATGGGGTCACCAAGGACCACCCAGTCTCTATTGTTCCTGATCAATTTAAATACTAACTCATCTTGTCCGTTTTTTTGTTCGCCCCGGGGGATCTCGACTTTGTATTGCCTCAGTTCATTGTCGTACGTGAACGTGTACCTATCATTGGAGTGTTCCCAGTTATCGAATTCGCCCGTGATTGAGACTCTGTCGTTTGGGGAATCGATTATGGACCTGAAAGTCTCGCAGGGAATGACGATCGTCGTGTGTTCGAGTGGCATTGCGGTGTGTGCTTGCTTTACTGTAGCTGTTATTCGAGATCGGCAGTTCAATTGTTTTTGACGGGACCCTTTAAAATTGTATTAATATTTCGGACTTCGAAGTACAACTTTCTCAATACAAAGCAAAGAAAAGCAGCAGCCTAAGTGTGTAAGATTCGAGAAATATAGGGTTATCATAGTATAATATGAAGACACGAATTGCATGAATATGAACACTGTGAGGGAAACGGTTGGAATCGGGGAAAAGAAAGGGAATACCTCAACCTTCGAGTAGTAATGAAGACATCGGTATGTTTGGAAATTAAGCAACCGGGATAGAGTGCTCAGAGCTCTAACTTATTTCCCAACTATTTTAAGAGGGGTTACCTGAATACTTAGTTGGAAAATTACTAAAAATCAGGTAAGTTATTGCAGATCAACCCTAGCTAAGGAATCCCCTATTCAAATTGACCCGACCATGAGAAGTAGGCAAATTCTTTACTTCCCATAACCTAAATTTGTTGTCTTAAACCCAATCGTTAGGTGGACATAAATCCAACTCAATTAAGACCACAATGCATATTTAATTGCAATATGAATATAAATGCAATAAAAACCGTGATTACAAAACTTGGTATCCAAAGAAAGTCACACAAACGCACGTTACACAAAACCAACGTATCACAAAAGATTGTTAAAAAGATGAGTAAACAGAGGTGCTGCTATATAAACGTGCTGTTATACAAAAGCTACGTTCACAAAGATAGATCACACAAAAGCAAGTGACATAAAAACAATGTTACACAAAGTCTTTTAACACAACAGTAACGCTGACACAAAATAGTACGTAACACAAAGACGTTTTTACGCAAGGGTAATTTTATTACAAAGACGATATTAAACAAAAGAAAAACATTTATGAGAAAGTAATGAAAACACTTCTATGAACGACGCAAAATATTCATACCACTACCTTTTTCACTTTACATAAATAAAGGTGATTACACAAAGTAGGTGGTAACATAAAGTTGATGGTTACACAAAAACGATGATACACGAAAATAAGATTACACAAAAACAAGGTTGCTCAAAACAAGTGACACAAAAACGATAGTTACACAAAGGAGAGCCATGCACGAAACAAGACAAATCCCAATGCCAACACAATTACAACACAACGTAACATTGGTAAAAACATTCAATAGCCACCTGAAATAATTACTTGCAGTACGCGCAATACTTTCTCGAAGAAATATATTCAAATTATGAGTAGTGTAATTATGCAGTAGTGAATAATCACTGCCACATTGCAATACGCGCATACTTTCTCGAAGAAAAATTATCCACCAGGGTATATAACGATGCAGCGGTGTAATAATCAGTTGCCACGCTGCAGTATGTACAACCCCTTCTCGAAGAAATATATTCATTATTGTGCAGAGGTGTAATAATAATGCCGCGCTGCAATACGTAATACTTTCTTGAAAACATTATACAACGGTGTATACAATTATACAGTGGTGTTGCGACGCGTACAATACTCTCCAAGAAATATTATACAGCGGTGTATAATTGTACAGTGGTATTGCAACACGTACAATACTCGAAGAAATGTCACACAGCGGTGTATAATATTGCACATGTTCAATACTCGATGTTACACAACGGTGTATAATGACACGCACAATACTCTCTATGTTACACAACGGTGTATACACGTTCAATACTATCTATGTTACACAACGGTGTATAATGACACGCACAATACTATCTATGTTACACAACGGTGTATAATGACACGTTCAATACTCTCTATGCTACACAACGGTGTATAATGACACGTTCAATACTATCTATGTTACACAACGGTGTATAATGACACGTTCAATACTATCTATGCTACACAACGGTGTATAATATTGCACATGTTCAATACTCTATGTCACACAACGGTGTATAATGACACGTACAATACTCTGTGTCACACAACGGTGTATAATGACACGTACAATACTCTGTGTCACACAACGGTGTATAATGACACGCACAATACTCTATGTTACACAGCGGTGCATAATGACACGCACAATACTCTCGAAATATATTCATTATAGGGGTGTAAATATCTATACATCAACATAGCTGCGAAGAGACAAATCCACAAGACGCCGATCAGTGCTTCTCGGCCCGCTGTTTCTCCCGCTCCTCCCTCGTCGGGTCTCTCAGCTTCAACACGTCGACGACGGGCCCGAGCAGTCTTTGAAACCCGCTCTTCCCCAGCGTCGCGACTTTCGTCCTCTTCGTCGTCTTGATCGTCGCCTGCCGTGGCAAGTCGTTCAGCAACGCGACCTCGCCGAAGTAGTCGCCCTTGGACAGCGTCGTGAGGACTCCCTTGCCGCGCTTTATCACTTGCACCTCGCCGTACTCGATCAAGTAGAAGTTCTCACCGGAGTCGCCCTCGTTGAGGATCGTTTCGCCCGGTTCGAAGAACTGCGTGTCCAGCGCGTCGGCGAGCTTGCTGCGGTCGTACGTCGTCAGGGACTTGAGCACGGGGATGCTCTTGAGCAGGTCGTCGTACATGACGCGCTTCTTGAAGGAGCTGCCGAGCAGGATCTTGCGGAAGGTCATCCTGTCGAGCGCCCACAGGACGCAGTCCGTCGTCGCTATGACCGTCGCGGCACGCGGGTTGTTGTACATGAGCGCGAGCTCGCCGAAGCTGGAGCCGGGCCCCGAGGTGTTGACCTTGTGGTCGTTGACGTAGAACTCTACTGTTCCCTGCTCGACGATGTAGAAGTAGTCTCCCTCGTCGCCCTGCTTGATGACGATGCCGTTCGCGGGGACGTGTTTCTCCTCGAGACAGTTGATGACGAGCCGCTTGGAGTCCCTGTCGAGCTTGTTGAAGAGGAAGTTCTTCCCGATGGACTTCTCGAGGCGCTTGAGCTGCTCGTCGGACTTCTCCTTGTAGTGCTCTGGCGTCCAGTCGTCGAAGTGGTCCGGCTGCAGCGTCTCGCCGCTGACGGACGTGCGCCTCTCCGCGTTGAAGCGCGAGGGCAAGGGGTGGTACTGCATGTGGGAGTCTGCGCTACTCTCCGGCACCTCCGGCACCTCCGGCATGACTGCGCCCTGATCGGGGGCCGGGGACGGAGTCGGGGTCAACTTCCGCTTCGACGCGGCATCCGAGGGGTCGAGGGGCGAGTTGATTATCCTCTTCCTGGACGCGTCCATGCCGACGTCGAAGCCGCCCTTGAATATCCCTGTTCCAGTACTGGGCACGGGCTCTCTTAGCGGAGTCTCGCTGCGCGAATGCGGGTCCGTGCTCGGAACGTCGACGTTGCTATTGCTGCTGCTGCGGACGTTACCCTGAGCAAAAGGCGACTTGAACGCTACGTCCGCGACACTCCCGGACACGGACAGCGACGTCGAGACGCGCGAGGGCGCCAGGGACACTGAGTCGTGCTGCGACATGGGCGGGAAGAGGACTATGCCCTTGGAGAGGACGAGCTCCTCCTGGTTCTTGACGAAGGTGCGCTGCACTTCGAGGCGCCTGTTGAAGTAGTTTGCTGCGAACTGGAGGAGGTCGGCGGGGTCCGCGCGCTCTACCTCGCTGCGGAACTGGTCCAGCTCGGCCTGCTGCTCGGTGGATAGCATCTTGGGTGGTTGTGTGGTGGGAGCGCTGCGAGCGTGCGCCAGCGCTCCCTTTATCGGCCCCCTGCACCCGTGCACCGCGAGGGACGAGTTTGTGTGTGAGAGCAGGCAAGCGAGAGAGTGAGAGGCGAGAGAGAGACTGGGAGAGAGCAGCAAGTGTGTGTGTGAATGGGTGTGTCTGTGTGAATGGGTGAGTCTGTGTGAATGGGTGACTGCTGCAGCTGCTTGTCTCGCAGTCTTGTCTGCCTGCACCTTGTCAAACAGCTACACCACGACCACCCCACCATCCATGTGGCGTGCGTTGCTGTCCCTGCTCTCGACGTGTGCGCTGTCCCGCGCGCACTCTCACGCTCATGCCCACACGCACTCTAGCGAGTACGTACCTCAGGGCATCCGCGCGCTCGTCTCGAGGGCACAGGAACTGCTGACGCGCTGCTTCGTCTACGGACCCCGCTACAACGCGCTGCTAGCGACGCTGCTGGTGCAGTGCGTCCCTCTGCTCCTCGTCGCAGGCGTGGTGTTCCCCAGGTCTGCAAAGAAGGGGAAGAACACCCCGGGGGCGCTCGGGGACTCGTTGGTGCCCTTTGCGTTCGGGACACTGCTCGGAGACACGCTGCTGCATCTCTTGCCGGAGTGTACGGGGGACAGTGTCGGCGTGGGCGTGGGCGTGTTTGCCGGGATAGTGCTCTTCGTGGCGCTGGACAAGGGGGCGCGTATCGCCATGCAGCGTACACACTCTCATTCGCACTCACACCACTCTCACTCGCACTACTCTCACTCACACCACTCTTCGGTACTGCTCAGCGTCGTCACAGGGCTGGTGCACAACGTGACGGACGGCGTGGCGCTCGCGTCGGCGTTCTACGCGGGGGGTGCAACGGGTGCCACGACGACAGTCGCAGTGCTCTTCCACGAGGTGCCGCACGAACTGGGCGACTTCGCGGTGCTTCTCGCGAGCGGTGTCTCGCTGCGGAACGCGCTCCTGATGCAGTTGCTCACGGCGTGCGGGGCACTGCTGGGTACTGTCGTCGGTTGCTACGTGAACGAGTTCGCACAGGGCGCAACGCAGGGCAAGAACACACGGGGAGGAGACTGGATGCTGCCCGTGACGGCCGGTGGGTTCCTGTACGTCGCCATGGCCACGCTGCTGCCGGAACTAGAGAACAGCACCGACAGGACACGCTCGCGTGGGGGGCAGTGTCGGGATGCGTTGTGGCAGGTCGCGTGTGTGCTCGCGGGGTTCGCCCTCATGGCTGCGATGCCATAACACTGCCCCCCTGTATTCGTGCTATATCAATTGTATCTCTGTGCTTACCCCTGTATATCAATTGTATACTTTATATAACCCTTGCCCGCTCACTCCCCACTCACACACACAAACACAATCACGAATGGAAGAACAGTTCGACGCAGCGCTGGACCTGCTCCGCCGGCTGGACCCCTCGCGCACGCACGCACACCTAGCACACCTCATCGCACTGGAACCAGCACTGGCAGAGGACCTCCTGGCCGCAGTCGACACGCCGCTCACCCTCAAGAGAGACCCGCAGGCGCATAACAGGGAGTACCTGTGCTGCGACTACAACAGGGACGCAGACGCGCACCGGTCCCCCTGGAGCAACGCGTACTATCCTGCGCTGCCGGAGGCAGAACAGGAGGAGAGTCCCGTGCCGAGTGCGGGACTGCGCGCTTTGGAGGTGCTTTGTAACGACTCGTTCGACGTGTACAGGGACCTGTACTACGAGGGCGGCGTGTCCAGCGTGTATCTGTGGGATACGAGTGACGAGGACGCGGCAGAGACGGCCGAGGACGTGGGGGATGAGTTCGCGGGCGTCGTCCTGTTCAAGAAGGAAGGTTCGAGTGCTGGTGCGGGCTCGGGCTCTGGTGCAGGGGCGTGGGATAGTATCCATGTCTTTGAAGCGGAGAGGACCGCCGCGGAGGAGTACACCTACCGCGTCACGACGACTGTCATCTTGCGGCTCGAGACGATGCCCGAGGCTGTCGAGTTGTCGGGAAACTTAACGCGCCAGACGGAGCGTGCAATGGCCGTCCCAGCGGGGAACGCAACGGCAACGGCAACGGCGCACGCGGCCAACTTGGGTCGTGTGGTCGAGGAGGTCGAGTCCCAGATGCGCAATCTCCTGGAGACCGTATACTTCGACAAGACCCGTGACGTCTTCCAGCAGACACGCCATGTCAGCGCTGCGGGAGATACTGCGCTGAGTGCAAAACACGCGGAAGTCGTGAGAGGCTTGCAAAGTTTATGAGGATCACGTATTCGTGAGAGGCTTGATCTCTTTATAAAGTATACACATTACATATATCTTTATTGTTATTACAACTACGCTACGCCAACCCTGTTCTTATCACGGGACAGTCCCTAGCGTAACTTTTATTCGTTATCAATAATTTTTACAATCAGTATTTTTTGTTCATTACATTATACTTACGTACTTGTTTCATTTGTTTTTGTTACAATTATAGCATATCATGCTTGTAGAAATCACAAAATAAGTTACATAATCATAGACTAAATGTGCACAAGAGGCGGCACAAAGACGAATGTGATACGAGAGGTGCACAAAGATGAATGTGACACGAGAGGTGGTACAAAGATGAATGTGACACGAGAGGTGGCACAAAGATGCTGTTGCACAAAGACGACGTGAATACAAAACCAATGTGACACAGATCACCCCCTGACACAAAGATGATAGACTCACAGAGGCAGTTTGCACAAAGATGAGAGAATCACAGAAGCAGATTACACAAAGCGACGGTGACACAAAAAACGTTGATTGTACAAAAGCGATGGTGACACAAAAACAACGTTACACAAAGACAACATTACACAAAAGCACGTTACACAAAGACGGATGGTACAAAACGAAGGCAATACAAAGATGATGGTGACACAAAATCCATGGCTACACAAAAACGATTATTACACAAAAACAATTGTTACACAAAAACGATATGACACAAAAACGTTGGTTATACAAAAACAACCTTACTCAGAAACTACGTTACACAAAAACAGGTTACACAAAAGCATGTTACGCAAAAATGATTGAGTTACAAAAACGGTTGAGTTACAAAAACTGGTTACACAAAAACGACTGAGTTACAAAAACGGTTGAGTTACAAAAACGATCGAGTTACAAAAACGATCGAGTTACAAAAACGATCGAGTTACAAAAACGATCGAGTTACAAAAACGAACGAGTTACAAAAGCGACTGAGTTACAAAAACGAATGTTACACAAAAACGATTGGGTTACAAAAACAGGTTACACAAAACGGTGTTATACAAAATGCGTTGCACAGAGATTATGATGACATAAAAAGTTTGCTACTGAAAAAGTATCACAAAAATTTATATGGTGGAAGCTGTGATATCAGCAGAGGATATCAACCCACTAATATCATCTTTAAAAAGCCATTTTTTTCTCAATTTCTGCACCGACGGATAAATTATCTGATGGGCTGTGAAGCTGTTGCTTAATAGAAAGTTGGAATTCTTGTTTAATGCTTTCTCCCTTATAATTAGTAAATTCTGCTGTCTTAGACGCTCTTCTGATAAATTCAATGATTCCGCTTCGCTGAATCCTTTACAGGGAAGACCATTGATTTCATCAACTAAATTTACCAATTATTTATCCTTGTTGTGTAGCCCGTCAATTAACTTGTATATTTTTGAAGATCCTTAGCCAAAAATAGTAAAAGGATTATCATAGTAGAACATTCATGGTTCAGAAGTAATAAATAAACTACTACTCGATGGTTGTATACCCGTAGTCTATTTATCCATTGCGATATTTTAACGTCAAAGTTCAAATTGATTATATAAATAAAACATCTCGTTCCTTTACACCAAAGAGTATATATTCATAGTAGTATGTTACCTTCTTAATGGGCATCGTGCGCCCACAACATGTTTCACACCAACTTTAGGTGCCGGTTTTTTCTTGAAGTTGGGCACGATATATTAGCTAACGCCTTCTTATCTTACCCTTGTTGTCGGGTGCCATTCGTAGTCATCCTTTAGGTAGTTCATAGTAATCAATCTACTGAAGATTTCTTGATGAATGAGATGTAACAGTCCAATTTGTAGTAATCTGTGGGTTTCCAGATGTCATCCTGCTAACTATGCTTTCTGGCAATAGCACGTCTCACTCAGCAATCTCTCGTAGTATAGTTCTTGCTACATTACAATACTTATACTTTGTTGCGACATCGTTGAACATGAGAAAAGGATTCAACTTTAGCTATCTTGAAAAAATCTTACCATGGATTATGATTTGCTAGCCCGAAATTCTTAGTATAACCCTAATAACTACCCTCCCCCTTGTATATCACTATCTTTGCTTTCCGAATCTGCTTTGGGACTAACTTTTTCTGCGTTTCCAAGATAGTAATCACGCATATTCATAATATTGGCTCTGAAACTCGGAAAGAAAACCAGTACCGCGACATCTTATTGGGATAAAACATCAACATGGGTTGTTGAGGTTGTTTGATTTTGATGTGAAGATATCCAGTGCAAGAAAAATACCTAGCAGTACGATGACCGTATTTAGCTACAACGTACATATCCCAGGGCTTCCCGTCCTGTTTTTTCTACAGGCGTGGTATCAACTATTAGCTACTGAAAATATTGGTATCCCTCCTCTACGATAACATGATTGCTAAACGTTGGAGAGACCAATTCAGGAAAGCGAACAAAAAAGAAGTTCTGAAAATTTTCACTCTTGAAAGTTTTCGCTTAACTCAAGAGTGTATATTAATATCATTAACGAGAGTCGAGCGAACCATCATGGGGGAGGGGCAAATGATGAACTATCTATGGGTAGCATTAAAAAACCTAATTTGGGTGAAGGATTTTGCTTCCCTGGTGATTTCAGAAGGCATTATAACCAGGAAGTGTAAAAGAAAGATATCACTACCTTCTGCAGTTTAAACTCAAATTATATAACAAACCTAGGAACAATCAAATGGGTATGTATCAGAGAATATAATAGGCACAACAGCATACACCTTTTCCTGTTGTAAATGTATTGGTATAGGAAAGAGATAGGCATTTAGACAGTTCTACCGGCCTATCATCATCCCTAATACTTCCATTATCCTATAGTATTTACCTGGTGGACTACACATCCTGAGGTTAGAGCTTCTGTTCACTCTCATATTCAATCTACCTTTCCCTAATTACTTTAGTCTTAAGCGTGACATTCACATTGGTCTCATACCTCTCATACTGAACTGATGCACGACGTCGTCAATAGACTAATCTTCTAACTGTGCTATATCTCTTACTTTCAACATTAAAGCCTTCTACTACTCATCTCATTGATCTCGCATTAATTCTATCTGGAGGATGGAGAGCGTCTCCTCTAATGGG
>PPOK02000085.1:0-34837 GCA_003708865.2 Kazachstania taianensis | reverse complement strand
CAGTTCGGTAGCTCAGCAGCTCCGCGAGCCGGCCGCCCAGCGCGGCGCCCATCCTCCGCAGCGCGGCCTCGAACGCGTCGAGCGAGCGCGCGGCGCCGTACGCGCGCCGGACGAGCTCCTGGTACAGCGCGGCCATCGCGGCGAGCGAGACCTGGCTGCGCCCGCCCGCCAGCGGCGCCTCGTACAGCCGCGAGCGGTACACCTCGTGTCTGTCCATTGCCGCTCTGGAGTGCACTGAACTGCGTAATGCATTAATAGCATAAGCATTAATGCCTTAGATCCTTAGCAAGAGACCTTGGAGGACGCTCACACCAATTACAACACAACACGCACGCACAATGAACGAGACGCACGCGGACCGGCCGTACCTCGACGCCGAGACGTTCGACGCGGGCTACAGCGCCGTCTTCCAGCCCGCGAGAGGCATAGTGCACCCCGGCGCGCTGGACGCGGGCGTCGCGAGGGCGCCGCGGACGCTCGTGGCCCCGGGGGCGAGGGCGCTGGCGCTGGCGCGCTGGGAGCGCACGCTGTGGCGCGGCGTGTGGCGCGGCGCCGCCGTGCAGTGCTGTCTGCAGCCCTTCGAGACCGCGCGCGTGCTCATGCAGGTCGCGCGGGCCACGGACGAGAGTGGCGACAGTGTCCCGGACGGAGCGCTGGGTGACACGCTGCACGGCGAGGTCGACTTCTTCCCGCAGCGTGGCCGCGCGTATGCGCCTACGCCCGCTGACACAGCACCCGCTAACACAATTCCCGCTAACACAACGCCCTCGGGCATCCGGTTCTCGAAGCTGGACACGCCGACGGTGCTCAGCAGCGTCTGGCACAGCGAGACGCCCGGCCCGCAGGCGCTCTGGCGCTCGCTCGGCGTCTCGTGGCTGCTGCGCACCGTGACGCCGCTGCTGCGGCGGCTGCTCTTCGCCGCAGCAGTTCCGCTCACCGCGGGCGTCAGGGCCGTCCTGGGCAGGGCCCCCGGCGTCTCGCTCACGGACGCCGTGGTTGTCCACGGCGTGGTACACTTCGCCGCGGACGTCGCGCTCCTGCCGCTAGACACGTACCGCGTGCAGTGCATCGTCGCCGAGACGCCGCTGCTCGGCGCCCTGGAGCACTACCGCTGCTGGCGCGTGGACGCGCGCACGCTGCGGCTCGCGGCGCTGCTCCTCCTCAGGACACTCGTGCGCAGCGCGCTGGGACACGCGTTCGAGTACGCCGTGTACAGCGGCGCGGACGTCGCGGTGCTGTGGGGGCCCCGCGGCAGGCTGCTGTGCGTCCTCGCGTTGCAGTTGCTCGCGGAGGCCGCGCAGCTCGCGTGCCGGCTGCCCCTCGAGACGCTGCTGCGGCGCGGGCAAGTGGAGTGGCTCGCGCACGGCGGCGTGGACAAGTTCATTGTGAGCGTGGTGGGAGGCGGGGTGTACTCGGGGATGTGGCACGGGTGGCGCGTCGCGTTCGTGTCGCGGTGCTGCTCGCTCGCGGTGCGGCTCCTGGGCGACGCCCCGGCGCCTGAGCCTTTTTAGCGCGTGCGTCGTGCTCCCGCGTTTAATCATTTAACACCATGCTTCCCGCAGCGTGCTCCCGCGGCGTGCTCCCGCGTTTAATCATTCAACATGATATGTGCGGCGGCTTCCGCGTTTAATCATTCAACATGATATGTGCGGCGGCTCCCGCGTTTAATCATTCAACATGATATGTGCGGCGGCTTCCGCGTTTAATCATTCAACATGCACAACAACATCGTGGTGCGTGCTCCGGTCGTCCAATACCTCTCACATGGACAAGATTCACGCACGCAGACTGTATATAGAGAGAACTGCAGTGCAAATATTCAAATGACGACCACTTTCGTATGCCAAATGCAATTGAATGCATTTGGAAACTACAATACGGCCATTAGGTCGCGATCGAAGTGTGGCGACACTATTTGCCTCCTCTTCGTATGAACTACTGCCCACTCGCATTGTTGAAACGGCAAGTATCAGCGTTGTTTGAGACTACCAATTGCTGACACAGCATGAATGTCACACTGTCCGAGAATTGCCTCGATCATGAACACGCATAACATCGTTACGATATAATGCATGCATAGCAATATGTCGCCCTGGGTTGACAACAGTGAATCGTTTTATTTAGTATTACCTGTACATATAATATAGCAACACCAGGTCAATAGCCCGTATGTTTATCTGGCAATCAATGTCAGCTGTGGCGACAGTACAACGCTACTGGCTCAACGTAATTGCAAGAACACCACGTATCAACTGGCATAGTGACAGGTCTGGATTACTCGAGCGTCAGTGGAATGTCTGGCATCGACAGGATTACTTACTGCGCCAGTGGAATGTCTGGCATCGACAGGATTACTTACTGCGCCAGTGGAATGCCTGGCATTGTGAACCTGACAATAATACGCTATTGAACAGCTCTTCCTATTTAAAGTATTAGGTGTATATTAGATCTGGCCACTGCGCCACTTGATAAGTTATACTATACAAGTGTAATCATCAGAAGCTACACTCTCGTAGTTGTATGGACTTGCTCCGGAGCCACACTCTCGTCGTTGTTAGACTTGTCCGGAGCCATACTCTCGTCACTGGATGGACTTGTCCGGGAGCCAAGATCTTCCATGCGAAATGATCTTGGAATGGACGGTACAATCAGTCATGTACCGTCATACTGCTTGGATCCCCGTACCGTAGTGATATCACTCTCCAATCAGCGGTTTCCTGTCCCCTTCCGCATCTTAGACGCAGTGGCGGGGTTCAACGGCTCGTCGACCCGCATTGGGACGATAGCCAAGCGCCCAGCACACCTCGTCGAGCAGCCTAAGACAGTCGTTACTACACAGTACGTACGGATACACTCACGCCGGCGGCTGCAAGCCGTCGGCCACAGGCCCCCCATCCACACCGACACTCTCATCCTCGCCGACACTCCCATCCGCACCAGCAGGCACAACCGCATCCCCACTCTCAACCGCACCAGCACGCTCGACCGCACCCCCACCCTCGCCGCTCTCGCCAGTCTCGCCGCCCTCGTACTCGAGCAGGAACCGCCCGAGCCACTTGAGCGGCTCCGCCGGGCGCTCCTCCGCGAGCCGCCGCACGCCCTCCAGCAGCGCGGGCGTCACGCGCGCGTTCAAGTACCGCCTCGCCTCGCCGCCGCCGACGCTGCCCGCCACGTCCGTGTCCCGCTGCATCCTGGCCGTCTGGAATACATCTCTGGACCCGCGCGGCGTCACCATCTATCCTTCCACCTCGACGAAGACAGGACGATGGACCCCTTCGAGCAGGTGCTGGGGGACACGCGCGAGCAGCTCGACAGGCTGGAGACGTACCTCGCGGGCCACGCGGCGGACGCGGAGGCGGGCGCGGTGCTCGAGGACGTGCGCGGCGCGGTCGCGGACCTGGACCGCAGCGTGGACGTGATGGCGCGTGGGGGAGTGGGCGGTGGTGGGGAGGGCGTGGAGGCGCGGCGGGCCGGGGTGCAGCAGCTGCGGGACCGGCTGGACGCGCTGCAGGCGCGGGTGCAGCCGGATAAGAGTAGTGATCCGGGCGAGGCGCCGGGCGAGGCGCCGGGAACGGAGCAGTCCCCGTCCGAAGAGCATTCCGCGCTGTGGCAGGAGCAGGTGCAGGAGCAGGACGTGCACCTCGACACGATCCACCGCTCGATGCAGACGCTGCACCGGCAGGCGCAGACGCTGGGCGACGAGCTCGAGGACCAGGGCACGCTGCTCGAGGACCTCGACAGCGGCATGGACACGGTCACGGGCCGGCTCGCGAGGGGCCGCCGCCAGCTCGAGTGGGTCTACGAGCACAACAAGGAGCGCTGGAACGACTGCTGCATCCTGCTGCTCACCGTCGCGCTCATCGTGCTGCTCGTGCTCGCGTTCGTCGCGTAGATGTCGCCGCGGCGTGCGTGCATCTCGCCACGCTCGCTCGGTCTGCATGCTGCGTACGTACACCAGTCGAGGCGTCACTACGATGGCTACCACCTCGCTACATTAACTCTATCGTGTACTGCACCAGGCGTATTCTATAATTAGCATATACCGGAGACTCTTGTACAAGTCTAAGCAGGTGAACTTGCGGATAGATCACCGATGCAAGCGCTTATTCAGATGCATCGCTATTAATTCAGTCTACGTTTCTATTCGGTCAGCGGAATGCCCAAGGTTGTTGACTAAACCGGTATCGAACTCGATAGTTTATCAAGCAGTTGAGCATTCATATTGACAAGAGATGCTCGGACTTGCATGAGAGTAAGCAATCCTACATAGCTGCGCCCTTCTCAATATGCAAATACTCTTCTTTGACGAACGAGATAGTTATCGCAGTGTCATAATCTATTCGTATGAGAATACAGACTCAACTGGCCCAGGTTTGATATATTTGCCAATTTCGAAGAAGCTCTTCAGATATAAAGTTCAGATCTGGTATGACAGCTGATCGTGATAGCTGAATGGAAATACTGAGGGGCTACAGACCAATGTATAAAGGCAAATTAATGAATGCACATTTAATCCCAGATCACCGCCTGCCGCAACGCCTTGCAGAGGTCTGACAAATATCGCGCACCAAATCACACGTCACAGGGATGCCAAATATTCGGATGCATATAGTTATACTGGCCATTTGGCATACGCGGTTGTGGCAATACCATTTAGAGCTCTCATCCGTCGCGTCTTATAAAAACACGGTCATCGTTAAAGTTCATTGATTTAAAGACATCATCGGTTACCATTTTCTGCAGATCATCAAGGGATTCCCCCTTGACAAAAGTGGTAGTGATCTCTTGTGCCTTTACATCAAAATGGACTCGCAGAATGAGTTGAAATTTCAACACCTGAGGGATGCTTCCCTTCCCTCGTAAGGTATTCATCAAAGAAAGGTATTCTTCAAAGAAACGATCTCTCCTATTCCACTGCAGGTATATGCGTGAACACCTTTATCCAGTGATATCAGCCAATTTCATAAACCAGCGGTTAGATTTTGCCACGTCACCTCTGGAAATGTTTGTTTTGAACTCTTCGAGAAGTAGTTCAATTGTGTCAACATCCGTAATTATATCGTTACTGCAATTGAGAATTTAGCTCCACGACATGCAATATTTCGTCGGTCTTTCTGGTGAAATCATCTAATATCAACATATCAGAGCTTTCTGATGATTTAAAATTCCCGGCAATGACAGAATATATTTCCAAGAATGGTTTTAACACGTATTTCCTGTAGCGTTCCTCCTTGATGGGGCCTCAATAACCATTTCGAGTACGTACCTAATGTGACGAAAAAATAGTGCAATAACTGAAAGTAATATAGTAAATTCTTGGTTTTTGGATATCACCAAGCAGGGGACGAAATAGTACATGGAAAGAGCTCTTCTTTGGAAGATCGTCGGCTTTTATACCTTTTGTTTTCGACAATTTTACAGAATAAGCATCGATCTATCGGCGCTCTCTTTGTAAAATGTTTCCCTACCTCCAAGTAGCGTTATAATTCGTTTTGAATTCAAGGATTGGTGTCAGATGAGGGATCTTTTTGTAACTTCTAAGGTTGGAAGAAAAGGTAAAGGATTTCAGACTAACCTCATTACTTCTGATTTGAATGGCATTATTTCTGGGAATACATTATGTAAATCGAACCAGAATTTATCCTTTCAGAGTCGATGAGGCTACTACATGTAGCGTTGTTATGAATACGTACACTTTTATTGTGGATTTATGACACTTGATAAATAATGCTCAGATCTCAAAGAAGAACAAGCTTCGCAACAAACGTGCCACTCCTCTTTATCTAAAGAAGGTTCAGCATTGAACATACCTATGCCAGTGTATACTCCTCTAATTGTCAACCCTAAAATGTAAAATGAATAGATTGAAAAGTACTTTCCTATTAAATTAAATACAAAGTAACTCGATATACGGTTTAATGTCCTCTGTCTGAGTTGGTAACTAGAATACCCGATAGATATTTAAGTACAGCATAATTAACGTCGATGTACGTTCTTGAAGGCAGCAGAGGCCCCCGAATTGGCCACTGCTTGGTCTGCACCATCGGGCAGTCTTGATAAAACCTCGTAGCGGCTGCTGCTGATGACCATATCCTTCGGTGGTTTGTACCGGCTGGCGACCATATTGGCTGGTTTGTTCTTAATAGCGTTCTTGGGACTCTCCTTGGACAGTTTATCCTTGGATAGTTTGGCCCGTCGCGCTCCTGGATTAGGTTTCGGGAGTGCAGTTCGTACTTGTGGCTCTCTTACTTGTGGTCCTCTCGATTGTAGCTCTCTCGACTGGAGCCCTCTCAAATGTGGCTCTCTCACCGGTACTTCTCTAACGGGTGGTGCACGGTATACTCGCCCATGGGGTACGGCGGCCTGTCGAAGCGTCGTGGGCATAGTCACCGTTGGTGCGGTAACGGATCTCCTGGGTTTACTTCCAATTATATTCCCGGTAGGCCCATTTTGTGGCGGCAGCCTGGGTTTCTCATCCAAGGACACCTGTCGCATTGCCTCTACTACACTTTGTGTTGTATTTGCTGCACTGCGCCTTGCGTGCGTTATATTTTGTATGTTTGGCGTAACCCTTGCTGTATATGGTGTTGTTTCAACTAGTTTGTCTGCTGTGTCGCTTGGTGTAGCCCTTGATGCGTATGATGTTGTTTCGACCGGCTTGTCCGCGGATTTCGCTGTGTCGCTTGGCGTACTTGGTGTATTATCCATTGTTCGAGCTGCACTGACACTTTCACTCGGCGTACTTGGTGTATTATCCATTGTTCGAGCTGCACTGACACTTTCACTGGGCGTACTTTCCATCGAACTCGGTGTATTCTCCGCTACAGACGTTTCTCCGTCTATCAGCTGCCTTGCCCGGAAGAAGCACTCTACCCAGGTCTCGCCTGCGTTGACAACCATGTCTGGGTCCACGCACTGACACAGCGAGATGAACCACACACGATCCTTGTACTTTTCAAGGATCAAGAATCCGTCCTTGGCGGACTCGTCGAATTCGAAGTCGTACATCGACAGCTCATTGTCGCCGATGTTTACCATCCGTTCCCGAACGCCGCCCCTGGAGAGGATTGCCAGTGTTCCGTCATCGCTCAGAGAGAGCAACAGCGGCTGCGCGCCCTCATGTCGTAATTCTACACGGTGTGCAGCGACCAAGTCTGTAATAAGCGTGTTATCGATTTGACGGTAGCTCGTCAATGCCATTCCGGGCCCCTGTTCACTGTAGGGAATTGTATGCACGTACACGTAGTCTTGTTTCAGTATTGTAGGTTGTCTAGTTGGTATCGTGTTTCTCATATCGGTGTGCAGTGGTGAGGCGGTTCTTACTTGTACTTTGGCTCTCGATTGCGGTACCATCGCCAAGTCGCTTGCCGCGGCACTAGTGTTTACACTTGTTTTTGCGCTTGTATTTGCACTCACATTTGTACTTGCATTGACCCTTGTACTTGTATTTGCACTCGCAGTCGCACTCACATTTGTACTCGAATTTGCAGTCAGGCCAGTTGTTGGAACAACTGGGGAGTCGCTGCTTGTAGATATCCCGAGCCTGCGCCGCCACTCGACGATGCTGCTGGTGGTACTCGCGACCTTCGCGGGCTTCTTCTTGCGCTGCTTCGTGATGGCGATGTTCTTGATGGGCGTGTCGATGACGTGCAGCTGTCTGTGCGGCAGCGCGTGTTTGAAACTCTGCGTGCTCCTCGTCGCGGGCGCCGACACCTGCCATATCCCCTTCCACATCGCCGCCCTGTCGCTCCAGTCCACGCCGGCAAACCAGGGATCCCGCTTCATCTGCCGCAGCGTGATCCGCTCCTGGACGTCCACCACCAGTATCTTGCGCACGAGCCTCACGACGTCGGGGTTGACGCCGCCGGGCATCTGCAGTCGCCACGGGTACTCGAGCGCGACGATCTTCTCGAACGTGCGCAGCTCGTTCTCCCCGTGGAACGGCGGGCTCCCCGCGAAGAACTGGTACAGCATGCACCCGAGCGCCCACGTATCCGACGCGAAGCCGCACTTGTTGTACAGCAGCAGCTCCGGCGAGACGTACTCCGCGGTCCCGACGAACGACGAGGTGTCCTGGACGGCGTTCTTCGCCGTGATCGCCGCGGCGCCGAAGTCCGTGATCATGAGCCGCCCGTCGGCGTCCAGCAGCACGTTCTCCGGTTTCAGGTCCCGGTGGACGACGCCCTGGCCGTGGATGTAGCAGAGCGTGTCGACGAGCTGCACGGCGAAGTGGCGCGCCTGCCACTCCGCGAACACGCGCTCCCGGTGCAGCAGCGCGAGCAGCTCCCCGCCCGCGGCGAAGTCCAGCACGAAGTACAGGCTGTCCGCGTCGTGGAACGTGTAGTGCAGCCGCACGACCCCGGGGTGGCGCGCGCGCGCGAGCAGGTTCAGCGTGTTCTTCTCGATCGTCACGTACTTCACCTTGTCCTCGCGGATGATGTGCTGCTTCGAGCACACCTTGATCGCGTACACGCGTCCGGGGCGGCGCCGGTCCCGCGCGCGGTACACCGTCGAGTACGACCCGCGGCCGATCTCGCCCTCGAACACGAAGTCCCCCGCCGAGCATTTCCGGGACGCCATCGGGCCATCTGCTGCTGTCTGGCCCGGCGCCAGGAGCGGTCCAGCGTCCCGGATCCTCGAGCGCTTTTGGTGTCACAAAATAATTTTCCAAAACCCGTATTTAGTGACACAACTCTTTTATTCATCTGGATCCCGATGCCCGCGAGGTGTTGAGCGCTGTATCTGCCTCTAGAACGCCCAGGAACACCGCATGTCGACGCTGCACGGACTGCTGGGGCTGCGGGAGAGGCCCGTGACGCGCGGGGCGCATTTGGAGCCGCTGCGGACGCTGCTGGCGCGCGGGATTCCCGCGACGTACACGCTGGAGCAGGCCGCGGCGCACGAGGCCGGCGCGGAGACGACGCGCGAGGACTCCGACACGACGCCGCTGCACGTGCTGGCGCGGTCGCTGCCCGCGGACCTCGCTGCGGAGGAGGTCGCGGTGGTGCGCGAGATGGAGGACACGCTGTTCGAGTACGGCGCCGGGTGGAACTTCCTGGACTACGAGGGCAAGGCGCCGGGGGACCTGCTGCTCGAGTGGGGGCGGGCTGCTGGTGTGCCGAAGGCTGCGAATGTGCTGTACGAGCGGGTCGTCGAGGCCGGGGTCGGCGCGGAGCTGCTGCTGAGGAAGGTCGCCGGCGCAGAGGTCGAGTTCCTGGAGGAGGAGGAGCTGCTGGAGGCCGTTCCGGACGAGACCGAGACGGTTGTGGAGGATGGTGGAGTAGTGGAGACCACTTCTCAATTGGTGGTGGACGAGGATGCGACCGCGGGGGACCAGGAGACGTACCTGCGGACAGAACTGGAGTACACCGCGGACGCGCTCGTCACCAAGGACAACAGGGACGGTGTCATGATGGAGTGGGAGGACACGATCATGCAGATGGCCGCGGACACCGTCGTTCCTAAAGACGCCTCCCGCGCCGTGGTCCTGAACATCGGCTTCGGGATGGGGATCATCGACTCGTACATCCAGCAGAAGAGCCCGGCGAAACATTACATCTGCGAGGCGCACCCGGATGTCCTCGCCAAGATGAGGCGCGATGGGTGGTACGACAAGCCGAACGTCGTCGTCCTCGAGGGCAGGTGGCAAGACACACTCGATGCGCTCTTGGACCGTGGCGAGGTCTTCTTCGACGGGATCTACTACGACACCTTCTCCGAGCACTACCAGGACATGCTCGACCTGTACGATATCGTCGTCGGGTTGATCAAGCCAGACGGACGTTTCTCCTTCTTCAACGGGCTCGGCGCGGACAGAGAGGTGTGCTACGACGTCTACAAGAAGATCGTCGAGATCGACGTCGCGACCTACGGGATGCAGTGCGAATACACAACGGTCGACATCACCAAGATCCTGCCGGATTGGTCTGACGTCAAGAGATCGTACTATAACTGCGACTTCTACTACCATCCAACTATATCCTTTGTATAGAAATAAATGTCGTGCGTATTGTCGTGCGTATTGTTACATATTTAACAGGCTAGTGTCAGCATTCCTTAGGACGGTTTTATCAGATTCGCATCGATATTGGCGTTGATGCCGATCCTGATTCCGTCGGGGATGCTAGTGTCCATGTTTGTGTCTGTGCTGGTATCAGCAGTTGCACTAGGTTCAACGCTCCCAGTGGGCTCGACACTCTCGCTCGCCTCGATACTGACTCCTAAGCTGGAGGAATCGTCGGGAGTTGATTCCGGGTTCAATTTCCGTCTCTTGGCAGATGGGCTGCTGTCCACGGCCAGAGGCTCTTCCAACACTTCTCGTTCAATCCTTCGGGCAACATCAAGTCGGTTCATACTAGACGCAATGATGTTCAAAACCTCGTTATCAGTGAAAATAATCTTGTTTTTCTTGTCGTCCATAGATCTTTCGCTGAAGGCCTCGGGCTTAAACCCACTATCCATGCATTTTTGATGGAAGGATTTGTTGAACCATTCTGTCTTTGCTGGCGAATCCCCTTCACCGAAGGCAACGTTAGCACGCTTCTTTAAACGTGCGCGTAAATCATTCTCCCAATTCCGAACAACGTTGGATTCCCTCCATTTACGTTTCCTCTCCTTATTAATCTCCCTCTTCAGCACAACATTCTCAGTGTCGCTTAAATATTCCTTCGCCTTCTTCAAGACAATGTTCTTCTTGCCGCGAATTGAACTAAAATTGGGCACAGAGAATGTGTACTCTAACACAGGAGACTCGTTCTTGACTTTCACCTTCTTTTGCTTGTTATAAAGGCTTCTAAAGACAGGAATCTGTTTCAATCTTTCATTCTGGGTCAGTAACTTAGGCGTAGGCGGGACCAATCCATCAAGATTCAGTACTTTGTTCAGATTAATCTTTTCCTCTTCTCCATCCATTTCTTCGCTCTCTAAGCTCTCCTTTTTAATTTGTTTTTGGATTGAGGGAATCAGATCATTAATGGTAGACGTCAATATACTGCTTAAGTTAGAGGTCAATGCAGAGCTGTCATTATCTTGCCTCAAATGTTCGTTAACTAACGACTGTACAATCGATTCAACCTTAACAGGATTCTCTACCTTTACGAGGGAAGGTTCGAAGTTAGGAGGCAACGGAATTTTTGGTAAGGAAGAGCCGTTTCCCTCATCTTCAATTTTAATAATCTCGTTACCTCCAGTCAAATCCTCTTTATCCTCGGGTAATGTTTCAACATTAATGGGCTCATTTTCATTTGATTGTTTCGACTCAGATAAATGCGGGGATTCCATGTTTTGATCATTAGTTATTATTATTTCTTGAGGAGATGAGAGAGACATCTGCTCCTTCTCGTTTTCCTCGAGCTCTTCACTTCTTACATCATCCATATCTTTCTGATCAGGAACATTTTCCTCTTCAACTTCAGGCTCAACATTTATGGTAGTTGATGATACCGTTTCTTCAGGAGCTTCTTGTATTTTTTCTTCTTTTTCCATTTTAGGCTCTCCTTGGTTCATCGTATCAGTACATTTCACTTCGAAACTCTCATCGACATCCATTCTAGAGTCATCGTCGACAAATCCAGTAGGTTGTGCGGATACAACTGGTGTTGTATGTGTAGTGGCTTCGATTGCTATTGCTCCAGTTGCCGGTGCATTCACATTATCCACCTCACTTCTACCTTCAACTGTGGGTTGGGCATCAGGTATATATTTGTCTTTTTCATCGTCTATAATAATCGTTGTATGTTTCCCATCATCTTTTCTACTATCATCATTGCTTTCAGTTCCGGCATTTCTCAGATTGTTATTAGTAATAAGTGGGATATTGATTCCCTGGGCTGATTCTTCCTTGACAGAACTATCAGATTCTTCTTCCTTTGCAGATATCTCTTTTAGCTTGGCTAAATTGAAAATGGGTATCCTATTAATACTGTTAATGGGTTTGTGAGGTGACATTATCGAGGCATTTCTATTTTCAACCTTTATCCGTGTCAGCGGTTCTCTAGCCTGTTGTTGTCTAGTATGAGCTATCACACCTGCGATATACTTCTTTGTGTGTTTAATGATGGTACACAGATGTTTGGCGGCCTCCTCCGGCGAAGCTCCATTTGCAATTTTCTTTCTCGCTGCTGCCTTCAACGTGTTTATGATAGGATTTAGAATAGTTGGGATCAATTTCTTTGTAGCGCTCAAAAATGCCGAATCATCGTATTTTGTCGTCTTTTGACTCTTTTTGTCAATGAACCTCCTCCTAGCAATGGGTAGTGCATAAGGTGGATGGCTCGGTACTACCCATGGTGGATGGAATGGAATCTTTTCCTTTCGAAGTATTGTTTTCATCAACGGGTTGACAGTACTAATAGACCTGACCCTTAATTCGTTTATGATGTCAGCCTGAGAATATCCCAATGTGGCTTCTGCAGAAGTCAGCTGTTGGATACGCGTATTTGGCACACCCAATTTAGCCAATGTACCTTCGATGTCATTTAGCGATCTAGTGTTCAATGAGACATTATCCTTAACAAAATTAAACAGGGGTAATTTCTTGAGGGTCGATAGAGGAATCCTTTTGACGTTCTTTTCTTTGTTTTTCTTACTTTTCCTGATTTTAGCAGGCTTGTTATCCACCTCAGCTGCCATTTCTGCCCTTATTGCCATTTCTTCGGGAGTCCACCGTCTGTACGGTCTCTTTGGTTCTCCTCTCTTGGTCATTCTCAAGTCAGGTGGGTATGGTGGGCCCTTTGCGACAATCTCCGCTAGTTCTCTCTGCTCAATCTCTGATTTCTCCTTATCTAGCTGTCTTTGTAACCTTTTAGCCTCTCGTATCTTGTCCTTTTCCTCCTTTAATTTCGCTTTCAGAGCCCTGCTCTTCTCTCGGCTACGTTTTCTGGCAACACTAGCAGCAGCTGTGGCGACAGCCGCATATTTCTTTCTCTGGAGATCTTCGGGAGAACTAGTCATCTTTATTGGTTTGGGAGTAGCAGAACTCTTCAATCTCCCTGCATGTCTATCCAATTCAACATTACGAATAATGATTTCTCTATGCTTGTATTTGTCCGATTTACCCTTCTTCCCAGTTGTTTTTCTCGCGGTCATTGCATCCGTCATATTGAAAGAACCGAGCCCCTTATTGAAATCATTCATGACTGTATTGTCAAATCTAATGGTCTGAATACCCTTATTGGCCTCGACATGTTTGCCCTTGTTCTTTTTACTCGCGGCTTCATGATCTTGCGGCTCTTTAGCCGGTCGGTTATCTTGGAACGCTAACGTCATTGCGTTCTGCATGATTTGGTTCAGGTCAAAGGGTTCGTCATTAAGCGGTACGTGTTGTGACTGCATCAGATCATTTTCCCAGGAGTATGGTGTCTCTGACGCAGCCTCCTCTGTAAGTTCGGGCGTTGTGTGTAATTCGGGAACCTTCGGCACGTGCATCTCGTTATCCGGAACAGGTCTATGTGTGTCCTCGGAGAGTGACGTTTGTACGACTTGGTTGACCATCTCTGCTAGGACCTTCGAAAACTCCTCATCGCGGAAGTCCAGTCCCTCATCAGCCGCGGGTTCCCTTGCGGCCTTCTTCTTTCTCTTCCTCTTCGGTGCAGCTGCTGGTTTCTTGGGCTTAGGGTAGAAGGAAGACACGGGGATTTCGTAATCAAGGTCCTTATTCACAGCGGTTGATGGAGCAGTCTTCGGTGTCGTTGCCGTGGCTGCGGTTTTGCTCGTTGTCGATGTCGATTTAGCCTTTGTTGTCTTCTTGGGCTTGGTCTTTGGTTCCACGTCAGACGCCATCAACTCTCTTTCGAAGGCCTTCAAAGTCGCCTCCACGAGGGCCTGTGTCTCCGCGTCGTTGGACTGTTCCTCTTGCTGTTGCTCTGCAGCTTCATCCCTCGAGCCCTCCTCCATTATGTTCCTGATCACATCGTCAATCTCGATGAAGTGGTCTCTCTCCGCGCTCTTGCTCTTGCTCTTGTCCTTGCTCTTGTCCTTGTCCTTACGGTGTTTCTTCTTCTTCGAGCTCTTGTCCTTGCTCTTTTCGGTCTTATCAGAGCTCTTCCCCTTCGACTTGTCCTTCTTCTTCTTCTTGGACTGTTTCTTGGACGGCGACGACGACGATTTCTTCGTCGTCGTGGCTTGTTTCTCGTGCGGTATGTCATCTCCCAGGGACGTCTGTCCCTCTGCCACTGATCCGAGCCCACCTAGGGACTCCAGGATCGCTTTCCTCAAATTCTCATCATCCTGGTCCAGCGCCTCTACATGTCCCTGTGTGTCTGTCTCCATGTGCGCCTGCGCGCCTGCGCCCGCGTCTCCTCCGTCTCCCGTAAGCGCAGGCAGAGCCACGTCGTCCTCGAGCATCCCCTGCTGCAGGATCCGCGCCCAGTGGCTCTCCTGGTTCTCGTCCATCCCGAGGTGCTGCACGCCGTCCTGCGCCGTGTCCATGCCCTGCATGGCGCTCGCGACCGCGTTCACGAGATCGTGCTCCGCGACGTCGTCGTCGTCGAAATCCGGCAACTCCACGTCGTGGTCCCCCGCCATGGCATCATCGTGCTGCTCAGCGTGTCCCGGGGCCAGGGTCCCCTGTCCCGTGGTCGTTTCGTCATTTTCGTTGTGCGAAGTGAGGAGGTTGCCGATGAGCTCGTTGAGGTTCAGCTCCCCGTCGCCGGTATCCTCTGCCATCGCCACGGTGCTGGTGTGTAGTGCTGTTGCTGTTGGGGACTGGCGATGGCCATCTGCTCTGTTTTGCATAAATATCGGTTCCGAGAGTCACGTGTTTTGTTCTAATATTAAAAAATGTAATATAAATATAGTATAGATATAGTATAGATATAGTAGATATAGTATAGATATTGTAAGTATAGTATAGATAGTAAAATATAGTATAAATATAGTATAGATATTGTAAATATAGTAGAAATAAGGTATAGGTGTAGTATAAATATAGTATAGATAAATGGTAAATATAGTAAATATAGTGCAAATATAGAATAACTGTGTATTGAGTATTCACGAGTCAGCACCACATTGAATGATAAAGCTATGGCACCGTTTCTTCTTCCCTTGCAACTTGGAATGTCGAGCTTCGTATCAATATTGGCAGAACAGAGTTGATTTTAGATTGAACTCTTCTTGAACAGTGGCGACTGGGAAAGAGATTAGAACCTTTAGCGTCACGGTTATCAAAATTAGTTAATAATATACTAAAGTAACCTTAAAATCTGGTAGTGAACCGCTATACTTTCTACTGTAGTTATATCTTTGTTAAACCAGAACGTGTATGAAACCATTCTCAATAACCTTGGCATGGGATACTATTCGAACAAATTCTGTACCCGACGACTTCTTACTTACGAGTATCTTCATATTAGCTACTCTCTTGAGAGATTTAGGTTCTGAGATATCTGCTTGAAATGGGTTAGCGTATCAAAGCATACTACAACAGAGTGAACGTTGCCTAATTCTACAAGAACATGTTATTTTGTTATAAATTACTACGGGCCCGGCGCCGGGCCCTGGACAGATACATATTAGGATATATGTCACTCAGGTTGGAAGTACAGGTTGTTGATACATATTGGGATATAAGTCTCTCAGGTGGAATTACAGGTTGTTGGTGAACATGGAGAGGAAAGGATCGTCTGTCGCTGAACTGCCAGAAGTGCTCGTGAAGTGGTCAAATCCAAAGACGCTGAGGTCCAGGGCCTCGTTGTGTGGCTGTGTTTGTTGTGTTTGTGCGGGTGGCTGTTGTGTTTGTGCGGGTGGTTGTTGTGTTTGTGTGGGTGGCTCGAACGACTGCAAGAGCCTGTCCACTGCGTTCTTCCTGTGCCTCGCCTTCTTCACCGTGGCTTGCGGCAGCGTCGTCTGTGTCTGTGTCTGCGCCCTTGTTGCCGTGAGTGTGTCTGCGTTGTTGCCCTCCTCCTTGTCGCTGCCGAAGTCATTCACGTCCATCATGATCTTGTTGCTGCCGAACTTCGACAGGATATTGTTCTGCTTCGCCCTATGCGCGACGATGGCCATTGCCTCCAGCGCGTCGTTGTTCAGCAACACCTCGGGCTCCACGACGCTCTGCGCCGTCGATATGAACCGAGCGCGGCCGTTCGACGTGCGGATCCTCCGCAGTTTCCCGCTCTTGCTCCGCTCGTGGCGCACTATCCGCAGGTAATCCTGCGGCAACGCCTTGCAGTCGCCGGTCTCTATGTGTAACTCGACCCAGTTATGCAGCGTCGCGAAGTATTCGCCACACTGCGCACAGTGGCCGGGGGATTTGCTGCGGTTCGAGGGCTTCACCCCGTCCGGGTACAGCAGATGCCGCGTCTTCAAGTGAGTCTTGTACGTGTCCCTGCGGGAGAAGCCGCCGGAATGGTGGCAGCGCAGGTCCGGCGCCGCGTCAGTGCGGTAGAAGGGACACCTGTACGCCTTCTCGACGGCGTGCTTCTTGATGTGGCGCGTGAGGTACCCTCTGATGCGGAATTTGGCGTCACAGTAGTGGCACACGAAGGGCTCGTCGCTCGGCACGCCGCTGCCGAGCGCGTCGGCGTCCGTGTCTAGTGTGTCGCTGTCGACGGAATTGAGCGAGTACAGCGCCGGCGTGGCCGACTGCGTCGTCGCTGGCGTGCTGAGCAGCGTCTGCGGTTGTTGTGCCTTGGGATTCGCGTTCACGGCATGGCTCTCCCTGCTGAAGAGGTCGAAGGTGAGGTACTCCTCCTCGGCCGGGTCGTCGTTCTCGTACTCCAGCTTGAACATTGCGCCTGTGGTGTTTCAATTGGCCGTGAGTCCCTCGGATGTCAACAGCTGCGAGAGTCCGTGGTCACGACAACTCTCGAGTAGTCTTTGAACAACGGACTGCTATCGAATCGAATTTTCGCTAATTTTTCACTTTAGGGCTGGATTATTTCTATTAGGGTTAGGGTATTTTGAAAAATAAAACCAAAAACAAAATTAGGGCTAAAATTAAAACCAAAAAATAAATATTTCCTAAAAGGGAAATATCGCCTAAAGAGGAAACACTACTTAAAGGGAAATTTCCTAAAACGGAAATTACCGGATTAGGCAAATTCAAGATCTCGAATAAAACATATACAAATATATATATCCACCCCTTTGACACCCTTGGATGCAGTCCAGAGGCAGGTTATTGAAGCAATGGACGTGTCTGTGGGAGACGCGAGTGACACGCTGGTGCGTGGAGGAGAGTCCGTGCTAGAGCCCGGAGTGCTGATAAACTGGACGCCCTTTAACCACATATACTCCGTGGTGAGCGCGTACGGGGGGCCCACGTATATCCTGCCGACAAACACGTATTTCGTGTTGGGGACGCTCAAGGGCCCGCTGCTGATATTCAACTACAAGGAGTTTCTGCAGATCGTGCTCGTGCCGCAGATGAAGTCCGATTCGGACGCCCTGAGGTCCAGGGTGAGTAGCATCGTGATGTCGTTCGATGGGACGCACTTGGCGGCGAGTTACGACTCGGGGGACGTGTTTCTGTGGAATTTGAACGTCAATATCCACAAGAACAATGCCGACGAGGAGACAAACGCGGCCGCGGCGGCGGAACCCCTGCCGGCGATACTCCACATCACAGACCATAGGGAGAAAGAGATATGTGGGATCGATTTCGTCGACGGGAGACACACGGCGCTCGTGGTGAGTGACGTCACGGGAGACGTGCTGTACCACAACGGGCACAGGACTGGGATGTGGACGCTGACGTACAGTTCCAAGAGGTTACTGGTGATACCGCCGAACGAGTTCATACTGTGTTCTACGCTGAACGCCAGGGATCACCTCTTGGCAGTACTGACGAACACGAAACTTGGAATACTGCAGATCAAGCCAAGACCCAGGATTCTCTTCGAGGAGACGATACACTTCAACCTCGTCAACGCAAACTCTCTGCCACAGAACTCGCTCTCCTGGTTCAGTAACGAGAACGTCGCGTATTCCATAACAAATAACGTGATAGTGTACTTCAACATCCTCGAGCCTAACAAGACGAAACTCACGTGGAAGTACTCTGAACCCATATTGTCCCTTCAGTGGCTTTCGTCGAGCCTGTTGGGGCTTTTGACCAATTCGCATCAATTGCTAGTCGTGAACCCGAGCCTCAATTTCAAGATCGTCCTAAATATTGACCTACTGGTGCACGATCTGCTGATACCGCCCAACAAACACCTCAAGTGGTATAGAAACAAGATATTCCTATTGACAAATTACTCCCTGGAAATCGGCAAGTTCATCTCGTGGTCGACGCTCGTGTTAAAGAATGTCCAAAAGGGCCAGTACTTGGAGGCCCTAAACTTGCTAAATGAATTTGCCCAGGAGACCTTCCCGATCCCGTCACTGTTGAACTTGCTAGGAGATGTCACGCAGAGAAGATTACAACTACGAGAACCCTTCCACAACCTGACATTCGCGGCATTGAAATATCTTTTGAATAATACTAAAGTTGCGCAAATTGACGCACTGATCTCGATGGCCATAAGGATACAGGCCAATTGGTTCCCCCACGAAAGCAAGACAGCTATCACACAGTTCCTCGATGTCACTTGGGAGACGATAGTGCAGCAAGAGGCGTCGGACTCTAACGATGAGTTAAAAATGGTTTTCCTACACAGTATCAGAGATTTGATTGAGTCCCAGACGATTGATTCGGTTCCTCCAGTCCTATTCCAGGCTATCCTGAAGAATTTCCCAGAATCCTTAAACGCCCTAGTCTTTAACTTAGATTCCACGAGTTGGGACCATGATCAACTAGTGCATGCTTGCCAGAACCAGAACGATTTCAGCACTTTGGTATACGTTTGGAATGTCTCCTTCAAGGATTACCTGACACCCCTGGTAGACTCAATGGTATGGATTAGAGAGAGTAAGTCGATAGACAGCCAGATATTTGGTACAGTAACAGACTTAGCAAAGAAACCGTATTTTATTTATGACTATATGACATCTATCTTCAGGGGGCAACAGTATCCTCGCGAAATACCAATTATCGATAAGCATCAATCACAACTAGCCCGTCTATCCATGTCCTACATAATCTTTAACGGTGTGGATGTGTCGTGGCCGTTGGAAAGTTCCAATAGACTGCAAACCACTCCTGAAGATGTCGCAGATGAACCACCCTTCCCATATATGATATTGTTGATGAATTTTGACATCGAAAAAACATTATCCTTTTTGAATGATATTATGGAGGAACCTGGGTTCAATGGTCAAGAGGAGGAGCAAGAAACTAAAGACATATCAGATAGTCCTGTCTCTCCGTATTACCTGAATGCCAACAGACAATATATTGTCGACATTTTAACAGATATTTTGAAAACCAAAGGAATCACGGAAATTCAAAGTATATATGTAGCGGTGTTTCTCGCTACTCAAATTCCCAAATACCCACAATATATCCAAGTTTCAAATGATATTGTAGAGATGATTATACAGTCCATCTGTGATTTTAGAAATGAAGGAGCCTCGCTCAGTGTGGATTCGTTAGAACGAGCAATTGAAGCCTTATTACCATATTATAAACCTAGTAATCCGGAGAAATTCCAGTTACAATTACAAGGTAGAGGATTTGATAGAGCACTATTCTCGTTTTATAAAAAGCATGAGCTGTATATGCAAATACTTCAGATGTACTTTAACGATCCATCACTTGAGGCAAAGACGAGATTTACATTCCAAAACCTACTAGATTCCATCGATAAAAAGGTTAATAGAACTTCAACAGACTTTTCTAGAATCATTGAGACATTGAAGCAAAATTTTGCAAGATTAGTGTCTTCACCAACGATTGATATTCACAAACTGGTCCCGGCTCTAAACAAGATTGACCCATCTCTCCATAGTGAAATTGTTTCTGCTACCCTGGATAATACCCTGAAACTAGGATATCTGGAAGAGTTCTTCAATTCAAATACTCCAATAAGCCTCCCCGCCGATAGTACTGCTCTCCAACACGCATATATTACTTTATCATGTGGGCAAAAGACCTCGCAAGAAATATTGCAATGGATAAGAAGTTTGAACCTCAAAAAAATTGATGTAATAGAGCTTATCAGACTTTTGAAGGAAAAGGATAATACTGAAGCATTAGCTATCGTCTATTCTGAGCTCTCTAAATATTCTGAAGCGATTGAACAGATTACGCACTGTATTCATAAATGGTTCCTGTCGGCAGAACCTATTGAAGATATTACACATTATCTGGAGATGGGAATGTCAATTGCTGTGGATGCAACCGGAGAAAGAAAGTTTTGCTGGGTTACCTTACTGACATGTCTTATGAAGGAATTTTCTTTACAAACCAACGATATGGAGAAAAAGAATGTGTGCCAGAAGGCCTTACAATCATTGTTTGTAAGGCTGGCTATATCCGAAAATGGTGATAATAAAGAACTGTGGACTATTTTATCTGAATCACTTGAAAATCAGGGGATAATATTGACTAAGGTAAAGGATATAGCAGGTCTCTTTGGTGAGATATTTGTTACTTACCATCTCGAGGAAGCGGTATCAGAGACCATTTTAAAGATTGTGCAAGCCTCTTCTATTAATATTGTAGAGAGGTACGAAAGGGGTTTAAAACAAGGCTGGTCTATACATAATTCGGAATGTGAAGTATGTGGGAAAAAACTGTGGGGTATTGGTCTGAATCCCGTTGCGTTTCTCCTCTGGGAGGACCAAAGAAAGAATGAGAAAATAGACCAGCAGTTGTTAGAGAACGAAACACAAGTCATCTTTAAATGTCATCACGGTTTCCACACGAGATGCCTGACAAACTTAGGACAGAGGAATTCGTATTCCTGTCTTCTCTGTAATAATATTACTAATAACACAATTGAATAAATTATAAATATATAGATATCTTATATTGTTCTTTTAAGCCAAAGTTCTATACCAGTTATCTGAAACTTTGTAGCCGTCAAACGGCAATGCCTCTAATAAACCTCTGGCAAGTAGCCATGAACAGATATCTTGCAGTTCGTCGGATGAAAGTTCGTGGTTTGAGTTCTCGAGAAGCGTGTCTACTGTAACACCGGGCCGGAATAATACTTCATCCATAACGTAACATATTAAATGTTTCCATATATTCTCTCTAAGACCTCCGTCCGCATTGATCCATAACCGCGAGTATGGTTTACCCAATGGGATTGGCACTATGTCGGCCGATGGGTAAAATCCAGATGACTTGTTTGCACATGTAAGGATTAAAGGAGGAGTAAGGGTATTTATTTCGAATCTCCTGGTAGTGTAATAGAATCGATATTCTTTCCTTTCCATCGGGATTATATTCATGTTTATCTGGTGGCGTTCGATTAAATCAATCAATACCCATGATGCAACATCTCTGAACTCTCCACTGATAATAATCCCATTTTTCGCCGTCAAAAATTCTTCTAGTTTTTTACTATAATCTGCTGCCTCCTTAAATGCTTTAAAGGAATCAGTAGCCTCAAAAAACTCTCTTGCCACATTGGTAAATGCTAACCTGGATCCATCCAAGTAAATTAATTTTTCGTTGGCCATATCCATCATAACCTTATCCAGTAATTCACGTGAAATATCTTTCAATACTTCGATTTCGTCGGTCGCAGTGTCCTTGTCCACTAATAAGGATCTAATAACAGATCTGACGTTACTTTCCAAATCAGCATGCTCTTTTTCTTCATTAGCAGGCTCATGCACCCTGTAAGTAAACGCTTGCTTGAGCAAAGCTGTTTCTCTTTGGACCATAGAAGACATCATTAGACTTTTCTGTAAACCATGCTGAGATGGATCCCTTGCTAGAGTATATTTCTTCATGTTTGTTTCGTAGTCTTTATACAATACAATCGGTTTATTTTCAACTTGCCTTTCAAATTCGAACCAAAGTTTTAATAGTATTGGTAAATCTAGATGCTCAACATTTTCTAAAGTAACATTTTCATCCTTAATACCTTCAACTAATATTTTCCTCCATTTTTCAACATAAAGTTTCCAACCAGAATGACCCATCCGTACACGTCTGGAAAGCCATTTTTTCTTCAAATTTCCTAAAGAATTTTTAGGGAAATATTTAGTGATTATATCCCATTGAATTTCATTTTTGATACTTTTTGTTATAACGATCATTTTGATCAGGACCTCAATACCAGCCTTATCGATGTTGAATGACATATCACCGGGTATTTCCGTATTATCCCTTGTAACGTTAGTGATGCTTGGTTCTTTCCTGACTTTTTCCTTAATCTTTGGCACTTTGGGCTTCTCAGCTTCCTTCTTCTTTTCGCGTCTCTTTCTAGGTCTTGGCATCTTAGGAACGTGTAACTTATTTTGAAACTTACGTAATCTCTGGGCAGCCTTTGATTCTTTGTTGAATCTATCCTTTGCAGACTGATCGAAAAAGTATAAATCTGTCTTTTCCACAATATCACTAAATTCAGTTTTCTTATTGTCTTTATCAATCTGTAACCGGCGCTGTATTTCTTCATGTGTTGTATCTGGAAGAAATATGTATCTCTTTCTAGCAATGCGATCCACCTTTAGAGTGACTTTATTATTTTTTATTAACCATTCAACATCTCCAGCAAGTGTCTTCTTGTCGACTAATGTGTTCACTCCTATCGCTTTCGACACATCATCAAAAAATTGATCTCTAATGAAGGAAAACCCGCCACATTTTCTTAAGATTTCGAGTATGGCACGTTGCCGTTTCAGTGACGTTAGGGATGCGCCCGAAAAGCCGCCGATAGTTATTCCCCTGTTGGGCTTTACTTTACTTTGGGTTGTGTCTGTTAAAATAGCATACTTCTCCTTATCGTTGGAGGCTAGTGATGGATCTGTTATCCCTTCATCTACCTTAGGTTTTTTTGTGGCAACTTCAATAGGATCGTCTTCCGTATTAACCTCTGTTTTGATTCTTTTCAGCTGTCTCTTATTGGAGACCCTTCTTGGTTCATTGTATGTTAAATCATTGATATCCTCCCCATTCCAAAAGAACACTTCGTTGCCGTTCTGATCTGTACCAAAACGAATTGTCGTGTTCAAGGCCGTAAAGTTCTTTTTATTCAACTTATCAATGGATAACTTTTGATCCTTCAATGGTGGCAACATACCAAAATCAGGACGTAATGGCTCATTCGAAAATTTCTTAAAGTTTTCCTCTGTAAATATTCTGTGAAACTTCTTTCTTCCCTCAAAGTCATATATTTTCAAGAGGTGTAGGCCAGTGGTATCCTTCTTTTGTTTCCCAACTGACTCTAAATAATACTCACTTGACTTGGCAAAGGATCTTTGGAAATCCCTCCCACAGATGTACTTCACTGCATCGATAGTGGATAACCCATTTTCTCCCATTTTTTCTGCTAAATCAAAAGTTTGGTTCTGTAAGGGATAAAACCTGTTCATTAACATTTCGTTTCTTTCGAGTGTAAGCTCTCGGTTGTTAATTGCATCTATGATTAACCCCTGATCTCTCAGGATATTGGTGGCGTTGGCAGTATCTAACCCTTCGAAGACTTCTTCCTCCTCCTCGGGCTCCTGCTCTCCATTCTCGTCGTTGTCATCCTCGTCGGAGGCCTCGTCCTCGAAGGTATTGTCGTTCTTGTTATCATTCGTGATGTAATCACGTTGGTACTGTACACACCGAATTTTCACCTCTTGATTCTTTGGTGATACTACCAAGATTTTCTTCAAGTATCCCTTCTCGTCTAACCATGAGATTGCCGCAATGAATCCCTTGGATAACCGTTTATCCTTATCGAAATTCAACTCCCGTTTCAAATCACTCGTTTGTCTTATTCCGTTTTTAGAGTTTTTCACGATATTGACAATTGTCTCCAAGTAATCCCTGACTCGAATGTACTGCTTGGTGTTCTTAGTGTCCTCGTTTGAGACGAATTTCCGTAGTGTGATATTTTTAACCAAATGTCCCTGATAAAGCAATTGCACACTAGTGACCAAATGTTCTATCCTCTTTAGACGTCCCGTGACACTACGTGAATCCTGACCCGTATTCCGCGCCAACAGCATCGTGTTGATACCTTTCTCCCTCGCGTTCGCTACCTCCAGAAGCAGTTCAAAGGATGCCTTGCCGACAGTAGACTCCTTCTTGTTATACCCAGTCAGTATAAACCACAGTTTGTCCTCAACGATTCCCATAGAGTAATTGGAGTCGTTTTGCGCGAGAATATCGCTGATATGACTAGACTGATCGTCAATATTGTCCATGATTTTATCCCTATTGTTTTCCCTAACATAGAGCACTATATCCTCACTCGCGAGACAGCATCGCAGGACAAACATCTGCATCGACGGGTTATTAATGTGGAAATGGGCCCATAGCGCCTTAAATGATATTTTGCCCTTATTGTAGGCTATTTCGTGGCAGATTTTGTCCACTATTTCGTCTGGAAACATCGGCAGCGACGTCTCGGGCGTTGTGTCTCCCATGGCTGCTATACCTCGGCGTGAGTTACGTCTGGTTGTGGGCGGTAGTCTCTTGGAGACGCGTACTGCCCACTGTGAAAGAGGCAGATTCAATTGAATTCCCGTTATTTTCGGAATGCAAACCCTAATCGAGTTGCATTAGGGTTGGTTCCAAGAGTTTACCGCCAAGAGTGTGTGACACCTGTGCAGAAGTGGGCATCGTGGCCCTCTGACGGTGCATTGGGGGTCCAGTATAAGTATCCACTGTTGGAGAATAGTACTGAAAGTGTTTCTAGGAAAAGTCCCAATGTTAGAGGCAGCTTATTGCATTTGTAATTTCCGATATTCAGACGGCATACTTTGAGAAGAGTAAGCGGTGTAATATTTGATTTACTCTACTAACATAAGATGAAGGGCAATGTAATATTTGAGGTGTTTCTTGGGGATGTTCTCTACAAAAGTTATCGTTAATTCCCTTTCAGTGTTTTTTAAGAATTTGTATTAAAGTTGTTGGTATTCAATTGGAAATCACTAAAACATCCCACTGCCAGACCTTAAGTAAACAATAAACAATAACAAAGGAAGGGAGTGCTTTCACACCTGGGGCAGTCGGGGAATATTGAACGAAATAATATGACAGAAAGTGGCATACTTCAAGCTTTACCTGGGCCGCTTAGGCTCTTTGTTTTATTTTTGTGGTTTGGTTACTACACATTGCCAAGCATCCTAATTAAGTATTCGTTAAAGATTACGCTGTTTTCGTTACGTTCTGGCTTTCTCATTACAAAGATCCTACTCTATCACATAATGAGAGTCAATATTGTCAAGATATACCTTCCAACGTTCTTCTTTTTAACTAAACTCGTTAATAGAAGAAACCAAACTAGAGTGACGGCAGATACTTACAGGACACCACCGGCAACCCCCACGAGGTATTACACTATCCCAAACCGGCCTGT
This sequence comes from Kazachstania taianensis, assembly GCA_003708865.2. Lineage (NCBI taxonomy): Eukaryota > Fungi > Ascomycota > Saccharomycetes > Saccharomycetales > Saccharomycetaceae > Kazachstania > Kazachstania taianensis. The sequence continues at coordinate 9,488 of PPOK02000085.1, read as the reverse complement.
AGGAAGAAGACATTCGGGCAGTTATCGCTCTGCGGGCTTACCAATTATTTTCGAAGAGGACTCTGTCACTCCGATGCAAATTCTACTGTCAAGAAGGGTTATAACTGGGGGAAATGGACAAATGACGCTGTTTAATTTCCAAGGTACACCCGAATCTAACCAGTTACAGACATGAACCCACTTCCTACGTTCCATAAAAGTATTTAGATAGTTAAATATACTAGGTAGTTAAAATATATCAAGCATTTAGACAATTCTTCTGGAGAGGATATTTCAATAATAAAGCCCCAATTGTATTATTATTTACAATAACTATTCCTATGGAGATGTCAGCGTCCCTCAATCCCACATTTCTAATCATCTTTGGCACAGCACCCTTTTTCAAAAGGCTTCTCACCCGACATAGGATCATTTTAATTGCGTCTGCTTCTCACCTTCATGACTCCGATTTCCTAGTTAAGATTTTGATACTGTGTTGTTCCTGCCTTCGAATGGTCTGTCTACGCGTGGCCATCACCTTCCGCACAGATGAAGGGATATAACTCCTTTTCCATCTGTCTGGGTGCCACGGAAAGGGGAAGCGTATACTCAACAGAAGCAGATACGAAGGGGAATATGATAATGTAATATTCAAGGAGAAAAGTCATTGTAGAGACTACCACTCACCTGTACTCGTACTACTTTGAAATGTGCCCGATTTGGAAGGTCCAAGAATCGATACACTAACATTCCTCAGCGCTGTGCCCCAGACATTCCCCACCACACACTACCATCCGAAGCAGTCTGGCAAACCTTACAAATACCACAGCATCGTGCTTATTAATGTGCCACCCGTTCTCCAGGAACCGACCTCGGCGGCTACGGCCACTTCTCGGATACGGAGCAATCTCGGCTCCTTCGGCTCCGAGAACTTCCGTCGATTGGAAAGATTGAAATATTTCATACGAATTTAAGGAAGACACAAGAGTGCTACATTTTGTATATAAGGAGTCCAGATCTGGTGTTGCCTTCTTGCCTTTTGCTGTCAATTTCCCTTATATGCTAAGGAAACTGCACTCTGCTTACTCAATTGCACAGAGACATCCAGCAAGAATGGCCTTTTCCACAGTAATCGACGCCGCAAGGGACAACGCCTCCCTAAAGCTGAACCACACCTGCATACGTGTCAAGGACCCGCAGGCCAGCGTCAAGTTCTACGAGGACAACTTCGGCATGAAATTGAGGCTGCGCAAGGACATCGACGCGGCAAAGTTCTCCCTTTACTTCCTCACTTTCCCCAACGACAACCTCTACGGGGAGGACGTCAAGCTGTTCGACAGGCCTGGGATCCTCGAGTTGACGCACAACTGGGGCACCGAAAATGACCCCGAGTACAAGATCAACAACGGTAACGAGGAGCCCCACAGGGGCTACGGCCACGTCGGTTTCGCCACGGACGATATCGAAAGGGCCTGCAAGGAGTTGGAGGACAAGAAGGTCTCCTTCAAGAAGAGGCTCTCCGACGGCAGACAGAAGGATATCGCTTTTGTTTTGGACCCAGACGGATACTGGATCGAGTTGGTCCAGTACGACGAGGCCGGCGTCTCAGGGTACAAGCTGAACCACACCATGATCAGAGTCAAGGACCCAGCCAAGACTGTCCCCTTCTACGAGAACGTCCTCGGCATGCGCGTGATCACCAAGAGCGTCCACGAGAACGCCAAGTTCACAAACTACTTCATGGGGTACCAGAAGCAAGTGAACGACAGGCTGGCCATCGAGGGTGTCCTCGAGCTGACGCACAACTGGGGCACCGAGAACGACGAGTCCTTCCACTACCACACGGGCAACGAGCAACCACAGGGTTACGGCCACATATGTGTCAGTCTGGACAACCCGGAGGCCCTGTGTAAGGAAATCGAGGAGAAGTATGGTGATGAGATTAAGTGGGCACCAAAATGGAACCAAGGTAAGATGAAGAATCTTGCCTTCTTGAAGGACCCAGATGGATACTCCATTGAAGTTGTCCCAGGTGACATTGTTTTGTAAGTGTGTGTAGTTATATATCGTGACGTCCGTACTAAGTACCATTTAACTGTTTTGCCATGACAGAAGAGATGATTGTGATGTGAAGACGACGAAAGTGTACTCCTCAAGAAATAGCAGATACTTAACCGTATTTATATTGGGTATTACCCCAGATTCGAAACATCTCTGTACCGCTGAAATTGTTCATCAACCTGCCAAAGGGAAGTATCTTTCAGCAAAGGTATCACCCTGTTAGCAACACATAAGCACGCAACCAAACATGCGGATACCAAATAAAGTCCATTGCAGCGCTTCTAGAGGCCGTTAGTGGTGTCCTTTGTGCTTATAATTTTTTGCCACTTATGCTCAATAAACGCTAACTATGCACATCGGTATGAATCCGTTCCAAGAGGGCCGTTTGCAGTAATTGATCACCATGTAATATACCTGTCATTAGATGCTCTGAGAAACTTTATTGTCAGATGCTATATTAAGCACTTTGCAGACAACAGTTGTGTTTCGTTCAAGCGAAGACAAGTACCTTTATTCCCATCGAATCGATGTATCGCAACTATGGTTTCCAGGAAGGTGATGCAAAACATCACTAATAACATACGACATCCCATGAGATGTTGGGTATAGTGCTAAAGGAGCCGTTACCATGTACACTTTTAGAACTGTGCTTTGAATATATATAGAACGTCGATGTTTTGGTCTATGTTTGATACCACTGCAAATCCAAGGTTATCCATCCGCTGTTGATGTAGTGTAGGTCGTACCGAATTGACCCATGGAGCGAACTCGACTGGAAGAAGCTCTGGTTAGAGAGGAACAAGAGGTGTGCATGGGTCTAGAGTGTGAGTATCTGAGGAGAATATGTATGTGCGAACCCTTCAAAGTGGATCGGGAGAAATTTGTTGATGCTTGAACTGTAATACGCGATTCCATTTCCCCGTAGTTTTAGTCAAAAACGATAGGCATCAATTGGCTGGTCGCAACCAGCAGTAGGCAATACAGTAAATTATACTTGTGTTTGAAGTTGTTTGGAGTTCCAAGTGTCGAGATATCCCTATACATGTAGTCAAAGTTTGGAGAAGCAGCGGCCACCAGATCTGGAGGCATCGACGCAACGGTATACCCACACTACATATACTCATACACTCAAGCAGCATCAACAAAACAGCCATACCCACACTCTCATACATGCCTTTGGACAAGCAATACAAATTATAGAGTATACGGCCTCAAAGTCTGCTCAACTCCGGCGTGAAAGGGTAAGGTAAGCGGGTGGTAATGAACTCTATTTGGCTGTCCCTTGCCACAGTGCGATATAGCACACTCGCTCTGGAAGCAATGCATAGTTTTGTGTGAGCCCATCGATACCTCATACCTCTCAATTCCTCTAATTCAAAGTGGCCTGATTACAACCATCTTGTTGGAATAAACTAGGCTGCAGACATTCTCCGCTAATGGGCAGTTGCTGAGGGCAATAGACAACCTAGCCGACCCTCCCGATGGTCCTGTCGCAAACATCCCCGACTTTCACGGGTTGAATGCGAACAAACTTTACTTATCCCCCTCACGCAATATTTCCTCGAATGTACTATATGAAGGGAGAGTACTGGGACCCCTGGTTGCACATTACCTATCCCCACTCCAGTATCCAATCAGTTGGTCCACTCACTTCGCTTCCCCACACAGCGCAATGTAAGAGCAACATACTCTGAAGTAAGGGTCTCTCCTCTTACGAATTTGCGCTCGATGTTTGCTGCCCGATCACCTGAATGTGTCTCCGGTCGAGAATCGAAAGGCCAGGTATTGTTCAGAAAGAGTCCCGGAACGCTCAATGACCCTCACATCACATAATAGGATTCACATAAACGACTCAGATCCCGGAGCGTGCGGGCAGTTTGTGGTCATGTTTACAACACATTGCTCTATTATCACGACTGGCTGCTGCCATTCAGTTCCGTACGTCCGCGCAAATGTGCAAGACTCCTCTCTCGCTGCTCTTCAAAAGTCATGGAGCAAGCGTAACTCGAAATTTTGATCTCCCCCGCCCCCCGCAATGACATGATTGGGAGAGTCCGACATAACCACTATTATATTTCCCCTCTTCAGCTTTAGTATTTCTGTTTTTGACTATATCTAAAGGTCTAGTTTCTGGAATGAACTACACTACCATAACCTAGATCCCAAATACAACATTTGTTCCTGATTCACTGGTTCATCCTCTTAAGAAGTCTGCTAACCTTGTGTTATCGCTATGATTTTATTGGAAGCACCTCAACAGTATCTATTCATCAGGAAGCCAAGCTACTAAAATGAACAGTTCAAATGACCGCAATCAACGTCACAAAAGTCAATGTATGCTGTGTCAAACGAGAATTCCTCGAAAGGAGGGAAGTACATTATACTTTCTCTCCTTTTTCATCAATGCACTTTACGTATATAGCAATTAAACATACCTAACCTTTTTTACGATGCTTTAAGAGATAAATAGTAACTCTGCGAGTGCTGGTAGTATACTCACTAGTGCTAGAAGACTTTTCTCTGGAAATGCTATTTTGGCCATACCCTTCGAGAAACAACACATTGAAAGAAACGACTCCAGCCCCATGATACTTTAGCAAACCAGGGGCGCTTCTCAGTCTCTTGTGACCGAACTTGTATACCTCGAACGACACGAACCCATGCCAGAGCCAAAATAGCCGCCATTAAATTAAGCCACTTTCCATTCCGCGGAATTTAAATCCTCCGTGGAAATAATTTCGTCATTTCTCTTTTCTTCCGCGGAAGTGAAGAAACTGAATATGAAAGATTAGACATCTCTTCGTCTATTTGACGCCACGCTCGGTGGCTAACACTCTGTCATACCCTTCTAGACATCTGTCATACCCTTCTAGACACCTATCGACCCGCTGTGTATAAGTACACTATCACAGAACATCTGTAGCCCTGGACAAAAGCCGCTTCACGGTAACAAGAATACGATAATGACAACCATGATCAATAGCGACAGCAGCAGCAGCAGTGGCGAGATCTCTCCGCCCGCAGCCGGGAAACAGTCTGTCGATACTACGCCCAAGAGACCGTACAAGAGGAGAAAAGTCAGTAAGGCGTGTGCGAACTGTAGGAGACGGAAGATCAAGTGTACCGGTCTTTCACCGTGTTCGAACTGCGAGGCGTATGGCTGTCCCTGCGAGTATACAGGCCCGCATTCCAACGGTACCGAGGGGGACTCCGCGGAGGCCAACAGCCACTCACACTTGGCTCCTGTAAATAATGCCAGCGGACTTGCGTCCGTGGCCAGTAAAGTGAAGAGGGCGTCGCCGTCCCCCACGAGTGTAACGTCGTTGCTGACCAGCGATTCCGGGTTCAAGATTCCAGGCCTCATCATCCCTTCGCCCCCGCTACAGTCGAACTTGCATCCGCCGCTTCAGCAACCTATGCAAATGTCACCGCCTAGCTTACAACCGCCGCTTCAGCAATCTGCCCTTCAACAACCAATGCAAATACAGTCTAGTTTCCAACCGCCGCTTCAGCAGTCTGCCCTTCAACAACCAATGCAAATACAGTCTAGTTTCCAACCGCCGCTTCAGCAGTCTGCCCTTCAACAACCAATGCAAATACAGTCTAGCTTACAGCCACAAATGTCGATTTCTCCGAGTGGCATCGTGAACGAGAGGACTCCCCCCGCAAAGAAACAAGCCGGTAAGAAGCCGGGCAAGAAACCGTCGCCAAAGGAGCCTACAGGCAAGAAATCATCACCACGAGATGCGACAAAGAAGTCATCGCCACGAAATGCGACAGACAGGAAATCATCACCACGAGATCCGACTGGCAAGAAAACAAGAGAGCTGTGCAACACGCTGTACGGAAACGACATCGAGGAACAGAAGGAGTACACGGCGTTGCAATACGCGCTGGAGCAACTAGAAGGCATCCCCAAGAAGAACGCTGTCATCAAGCAGATGATCGAGAACACGAGGCGAGAGATCACGGAGTTCTCGGATACGTGGCAACCGACGATCAGACTCGACAGGCTGTACGATGACGCCGGCCGGATGGTTTACAACCCAACCACGAGCAAGTCGCTCGAGACGAAGCTGATGAACAACAAGTACAGGGACAAGATATTTCTGACGCGGTTTGCGTCGCTGTCGACGAGCGGCGACGGCCCGCAGAACGCGCTCGCCGTGGCGAACATTCTCAGCGAGCAAGGGTTCCTGTCGAAGCTGCCCCTCGTGGACGAGATCTTCGGCCTGTACTCGCCGATCGAGACGCTGTCGCTGCGCGGGCTGGGCTACTTGGTGCAGAAGTACGCGACGGAGAAGACGGAGTGGAACGAGGGCGCGAAGGAGAAGATCAAGGCGACGATCTACATCCTGCTGCGGTTCTTCGACATGTGCTGCCTGCACCTGAACGAGGGCGTGATCTCGATCGCGAACCCGCTGGAGAAGTATTTGCAGGGTGTGGATGCGACACTCTCGCCTACGCCGAGTATTTCGTCGCCGACGGGGACGAAGAACGCGAGTAACCGGGACCTCGTCGGGCTGATCATCCACCGGCTGCCGCAGCCGTTCACGGAGGACCTGACGTCGGTGTCGACGCAGGAGCTGCTGGACGCGGTGAACCTGGACCTGGACATGTTCAAGCTCGTGCTGAAGATGTACGGTGTGCACCGCGTGTCGTTCGAGCGGTTCGTGATGCGTGTCACGCACCAGGGGTACGCCCCGACGGGGGACGTCGCTGCGGCGGACCGGAAGCTGTTCTCGCAGTTCTGCGAGCTGCAAGATATGCTTCTGACGCTGTGTTACAGTTACTACAACTCGACGCTGTACCACCTGGACGAGTACAACTCGCTGGACTACCTTGAGCTGCTCGTGCAGTTTCTGGACCACCAGGCGTGGCTGGACCAGCACTACGGGTACGAGAAGGTGCTGGCCGTCGCGGTGGACTGCGCGCTGAAGATGGGGCTCGCGCGGTGGGAGTACTACGTCGGGTTAGACGAGGCGACCGCTGAGCGCCGCCGCGCCGCGTGGTGGAAGGTGTACTGCCACGAGAAGTACTTCTGCGTGAAGATGGGCCACGCGTCGACGATCTCGGACTCGCGCGTGAACTGTCTGCTCCCGGAGCCCTTCCGCCGCCTCGGGTTCGTGGACCACTCCGACTTCGTCGCGCGTGTCGCGGACGCAGACGCGGGGGTGCTGGCGGGGATGAGCGTGGCGGAGCTGAAGGTGTACGGCGAGTGCGGCGCGGCGCAGGTGGTGTCGGACTTCTACACGCGCGTGCTGTTCTGCGAACGGTACACCTCCGTGCGCAACACCGCGCGGCCGGACGAGATCCGCGAGACATACTTGCGGGAGGTGTTCGCGGGCGTCGGGGTGATGCTGGAGCGGCTGGCGACGATCGAGCAGCAGACCGGGGTGCTGTTCCAGTGGGCCGAGTCCGGGCGGGCCGGAACACAGCCCCCGCAGCCCGGCGACGCCGTGTCGCAGTCCACGTCGTACGTGATGCTGCACCAGTTCTACACGGTCGCGTGCCTCCGCGGTGTCTTCAACATCGCTAGCCGGCTGCGCGTCTCCACGAAACCCGCGTTCGTCGAGACGCGCATGCGGGAGTACATGCACGCGATCTACTCCGCGTGGGTGCGCTGTTCGCGCTTACTGCTGGGCCTCGAGACGAGCTACGAGATGTGGCGCGCGTTCGAGCAGTTCTCGATGGTGACGCTGCAGACGTGCGCGCGCACCCTCACGGACTTCTCGCTGGTGCGGCTCGAGGACGTCGTGGTGTGCTTCAAGATCTTCCACCGGATTCGACAATTGTCCCTGAACTTCTGCGCGACTGCGTCGGACACGTACTGCCGCAGCTCGACGTTCAAGGAGTTCGGCCGGAACGTGTCCCTGATCGCGATTCTGATAAGACTCGCACTACTAGACTACATGCAAGAACACACGCTGGACGAAGAAGCGATGCGCGCGCTCGTCCACCGCCACAGCCCCGCCGTCGTCGAGTTCGTGCGGGTGTTCCTGGACCACAACTCGTACGCGTTCAGCTTCATCCTCGAGCCCGTGCAGGAGTCCGGGTTCCACCTGAACGTGCAGCAGATGTTCGAGTCGACGTACACGGTCGACGCCGCGCGGCAGAACAACCTGCTGTACTCCAAGAACGTGCGCACGCACGACGGCGCGGCGTACCGGGTGTACCCGAACACGGTGCTGCACGGTGCTGCGCCAGAGACCTCGCCAGAGACGGTGCCCTCGCCAGTACAAGAGCCCCTGCACGAGCCGCCGAGCTACAACCTGGGCACGCTGGACGAGTTCGTGTCGAACGCGGACCTCGACGACCTGTACCGCTCGCTCTGGAGCGCGGACACGCTGTGAGGCGTGGGTGTGGGGGCAGGGGGCGTGGGTGTGGGTGGCGCGGGGGGCGTGGGTGTAGGGGGCTCTCCGACTCCGTGTTTTCGCACTCTACCCCGCATTTGTTGCTCCGTGTTTTGCTCCCCGTGTTTCCATCCCATTACTCCGCGTTCATTGCTCCGTGTTCTCCGTGAAAGCAGCCACGCAGCCAAATAACGCGGAGAACAACAGGAGTGGAGAACAGTACAGGGGGACAGCACAGGAGAGAAGCGAAGGGAACAGCACAGAACAGCACAGGAGAGAGCAGCAGAGGAGTGGAGAACTGCAGAGAATACCCCCTCTCCCCCAACACAAAGGGGCGTTACCCGCAACCCTGCAGCGGTATAAAAGGCGGTCCCCAGACGGTCTCTACACCAACTACATACACATACATACACATACAAACATACACACAAACACATATACACAATGGCAAGAACGAACAAATGGACAGTCAGGGAGGCCAACGCCGACCCAAAGTACTTCTCGCACACGGGCCACTTCGGTGAGGCACCCAATAACGTGAAGAAAGAGGGGGCAGGGAAGAGTAACTGGGGTGGAGCAGGTGATGAGATCAACGATCTGATCAATTCTGGTGAAGTCGGGGCCGTCTTCAATAAGCAGAGGAGGGGCTCGAACACCATGAAGAACGAGAGGAGGCTGTCTGAGGCGCAGCAGCAGCAGTAGCTGCGGCGTGCATTTTGCATTTATATATAACGATTCTGTAGCTTACTACGTACTAATGACATATTTATGACTCATTGCTATGGTCTCAGTTATTCGATCTCAATTCGATCTCGGTTATTCGGTTCGATTCACGCAGTTTGATTTCGATTCAAGCAGTTTGATTTCGATTCAAGCAGTTTGATTTCGATTCAAGCAGTTTGATTTCGATTCAAGCAGTTTGATTTCGATTCACGCAGTTTGATTTCGATTCAAGCAGTTTAATTTCGATTCAAGCAGTTTGATTTCGATTCAAGCAGTTTGATTTCGATTCAAGCAGTTTGATTTCGATTCAAGCAGTTTGATTTCGATTCAAGCAGTTTGATTTCGATTCAAGCAGTTTGATTTCGATTCAAG